>RXPK01004525.1:0-49833 GCA_004143645.1 Protaetia brevitarsis
TACCAAGAACATTTTCGATTCGTCTTTAATTGCACTTCCTGCACTTAAGTGATTTTTGATCCAATAGAATTATCAAAATCAACACATTTTTTCATCATCTTCTAATGTCTGGACCCTAACTACGCTGTAAAATTGGAAAGAAGAATATTGGTTAAATTCATTTTTTAAAATCATTTATTTATGATTTGTGGACAATACCTTCTTTAACTTTGCTAGCACTGAGTCGTGGGAAATGTAGATTCTTGAAAGTGTAAAAAGCTGGTCCAATCTACTCTACAAATTTTTGAACAGACCCAATTTTAATATGAAGTGGTAGCATACTTTATCTGCTGGCATAACAAGAAGTTTCAATAATTAGCTGTTCCAACACGGAAAAACCTTTCCTCTTTTCCCAGTCACAGCTTTTGATATTGATTTCCTTTGTCACGTTTGGTCGTTCAACAAGCTATATATTGCACATGTTTTTCGGTATAGCCATTTATGGTTTTCATAATTCACTGATTCCAGTATATATTTACTGATCGTAGGTTCCTTAGTGTCTCAAATTGTAGCTTGGGAATGCTTGATTTTGTATTGTAGTACAATAAAAACTGCTTTCATACTTGTATTTGAGGCAATCTATAAATAACTCCATTTATGAGCAACAACTTTCATACCATTTTCTGCCCATAAGTTTTTCAATATCATTACAGATAAACGAAGTATTTTCTTTGTTGACAGAGAAATATTTTTGAAATACTGCTTGACGATTACGAAAAGCAGTTATTTTTACACCAGGTTCTAGTAAATTGTTGTTTTAGTTTACGTGCAAGATACTCTGAATCACGCTTCGACATATTAAGAAATAGCACCATTTGTATGACAGCGTCATCTAGCGTCAGTTTTAGGTAAAAATAAATATCGAAAATGAATTCCTCGACCCCAAAAACAGTAGATACCACAACTTTCCAGGATAATAAAAATAAAAAAAACATTATTTTATCAAATTTTCAATGATCTTTCCTTGTTAGACAGCGTTCCAAAATCAACAACTTCAAATGCGTGTAAAAAAAAAACTCGCACTGAACTAAAAAAAACCCTTTAAGGTTTTGTTATGGATAATGTCAACTTTCATTTGCAATTGGTGTCATCCCATTCCCATTCGGAAAGTTCGATTTTGTATCACTGTGTTATTTTCCTCTCAATCTTTTAATTTTCTCACGTGTCCCTATTGTCTTTATAATTGATTATTTTATTGTTTTTTATATTTTAAGCCATTCAGATATCAACTTTAAATTAAATAGGAATAAGAAGCAAATTATAAATAAATTTTATGAAATGGGCAACAATTTTACCACTTGTTTCTTCAGATAATAAATTGATAATGAGAGATATAGGATAATCACTACAATTAGGTGCTAAGAAAATATAAAATAAGGGCAACGCACTCACTGAACGGCAGACTTGTTATTGTGACTATTTGAACAATATATTGGAAATAGCTAGGATTACAGATATGAGCATCTACAAAGATTGGCATTTACGGGTAGACTCACAGGCAGCTGGGAATTATGAATGCAGTATCTTATACATTTTTTTTTCATTGCCATACCATTATCCTCTTTATTTTGTAACAATTTCATCTTTTTGTATTCCTGCAACAAATTCATTATTACATAATGTGGCATTCTCAAAGGATTGCAATTATAATTATTATGGTTAAAAACGTGGGCGAAATCAAATTAATATTTCCTTCTTTAAATAAAGTATATCCGAAAATATTTCATACTACCAAATAAAGTTCTAGCTTACATTGACTAATCTTTTCCCTCAACGAGCCAAATATTTTAATACGGAAAAATGTATGTCCAGATTCTCGACTCGTTCCCAGATTTCATAGAGTGCTGTCGATTGTTTTGTTATTTTTTTTTTTTTCAATAAATACTTCGAATCATTTTTTTTACTAACCGCTTTTTGCATGACTTAACACTACGCTTAAATTTATTTTCACTTTCTATGGATCTCATATTCTGAGCTAAAGCGTTAAAAAGTCTTAAACCCAAAACATTTGGGAAATTTTCATGTATCTTTAATGTATGGGAAGGAATATGAAAATTTGATTTAAATCTGTTTTTATGTGCATGGAAATCACTGTTTCGAAAGAATTTAATTTTATTTTACCGGCAGTATTTTAAATTTTCTAAAGTACAGCCTACATGACTCACTGCTCTTAATACCTGCGATACACCGTATTATTCTTTTTTGCGCTAAGAATACATCGCTGCTAGTTGGAGACGCACCCAAAGAGTTGATGCTATATGATAATCTACTTAAGTACGTTGCGAATAAAATGACAATAAGCTGGTTAATCAACCATTGCTTATAAATTTCTTATTGATAACATAATGAGTTCTTTCCCTTTTTAGTTGATTACAATGTGAATTCCATGTTAATGTTGAATCAAAATTTATCCCTAAAAACTTTATTCCTTCCACGCTCTCAATTTCTTTATTTTGGGCGAATACATGTATGTCTAGGTCCTTTTTGTTGTGTACATTATGAAAGATTACAAATTTGATTTTTTCAGCATTTAAATATGATTTATTATTGGAAAACCATGTTGTAACATTCTTCCAATAATATGTTTCGCTTTATTTCACCTCTCAGTAATATTATCACCAGATACCACTGCACTGGTATCATCAGCATACATACTACGCGGAAATCAGAAAGAAAGCTGATGATCACATCATTAACAAAAATAATAAACAGCACAGGGCCCAAAACGCTTCCTTGGAGAATCCCCCTTTCAACAGGTAAATCAGACGACTTAATGTTATTCATAGGGGTTTCGGTTTTATGTTTAACACTTATAAATTCAGTTCTGTCATCTAGGTATGTTTTTAACCATTGAGCTACAACCCCGCGGATTCCATACTGTTCTAATTTAGTCAACATCATATTATGATCCACACAGTCAAAAGCGCGACTTAAATCGCAAAATACATCGTCTAGGTGTCTTACTATATATTCATAGAAAGTATGAATCGCTGTTAGTGTCGAGCAGTCAACTCGATAGCCATGCTGATTGGCTACCAAAATATTATTTTTATCTAAGTGTGAAAGAAGTCTATTTAGCATAGCGTATTCGAACCCCTTTGAGAAACTTGATGAAATTGCTACTTGTCGATAGATTTCTTCAAAATTTAATCTAGAACCTCTCTTATGGAGCGGAGTAACCTTGGACAACTTTAATTTTTGGGAAAATATTCCAGAATAAATGATAAGAAGCTTAAATGCTTCTAGTACTGAAGTGATATGCAAACTAAAATGTAGTAAGTAAATTTATATTCTCGATATTTTTTAAAAATATTTACCTTGCGTTTTTGAGACCAACAGATCCACTTACAAAGTTATGAATACGTCTTCTTGCTGCAGGAAGTGACTGAGATGGCCACTAGAAACCTGATTTTGAGATATATTATGTTTCAGCCTCCTCATGTGTTTCATCTGGAAAAGCTGAACATTTTACGTTTGCCTGTTGACTGCTATGAAAGTTACCCCGCATTCCGATCACAAAAGAAATTATGCCATGCAAAGAATCTGCACCACAACCTGATAACGCAAACGCGGATATTCCTATCCGGAGACTTTTGAGGATGGCCAGCCCAATTTCAAATAAGGCAAGCCAAACTCCGTCTCTACAGATAACCCACACCTGCTCTTTTGAGCGACCAGCGCACTGCTGGCAAAGCGATCTTTTGTTCGGTAGCGAATGGTTTTTAGTATAATCTAGCCAAAGATGTTTCCAACTGTGTTTTTCACCGTCAGTCGAAGCAGGGCCGTTAGTTAGCCTAAAGATTGCTGATTTTCCCTTCTCGTCGGCTTTCTCTTACCGATGAAACTTCCTCTCCACCCCTTCTAAGGGTTCAACTGAACTTCTTTTAAATGCGAAATAATAGAACGACTTATATTTCTTTTACAATTATATATTGAATATTTTAAGACATTGAAAGAACTACAACAAACTACACAATAAATAGATAACGAGTGAACAAAAAAACAAAATCACAATGTATCTTGATGAATATTTGAACATACTATTATTGTCGTTTAACATAAGCAGAAGTAATTTTTTTTACTACAATAATAATTTATTGAAGGAGAGAGAGAGAGCGAACGAGTTACGGTTTTCACGTAATTGCTTTGGTTAGTTTTAAGCAAAAATTTAGAACATCTTACCGGCCGTTGTGGGAAAAATAATTTTTCTCGTAATCCAAATTTTAAGGCACAAAACTCTACACAACACCCACAATTTTTAAGCCAAGAAAAGGGGGTATTTTTTATGAATTTTATCACAGAACAAAACACCTCTCGAGGAAAGCTTTTGCTTCCTGTTGTCGAATTTTAAGCGTATTTTGATTGCAAAAACTAAAATGAGAAGTTTTAATTTTAAGATTTGGAAACGCCCGATACTAAAGAGACGCGTGCTTTTACTTTAGCTGTAACGAAGACCACGAAATTAATTAATTGAAAACAGCTATGTTAAGGGTTTTTATAAACTTTGATTGTGACGTCATTTCGCATCGATAACTAGTTTCGCTTCTCTTACAGGAGGCGCAGGCTAGTTGACCGAGAGGCGTTATTTTTCTGACTTTCAGACGTCCTACTTGAGAGGACCGTGCGAACTGCTGAACAGCAAATGTAACTATACAATAAACAAAGAAGCAGATAACATACCAAAGTAATACCATATTATTTTAATTACGCGAGTCTTTAAACGAAAAAATTGATTATTTTTTGCTGTTAGGAGCGCTACTCAGCAATCCAAGGTACACCTATCAACTAGATATTAGTAAAATGGATTTAAATTCTTGCATATACTACATATGAGGGATTTCGAGAATTCTTACAGCAACCGAGTTTTGTTGCAAGTTAACGATGTTATAGCTCCGCGTATAATTAATACGTAGCAGGCCAAACGAGGCAACTAGGTTACCTCGTACACAAAATTTTTATTTATTACAAAAGTAAATTTGCTAAATATAGCATTTCAAGAAAAATATGTTTACAGAAGCATTTCGAAGATTAGCTAAAATATAGTAAAGTGAAAAAAAGTTTGACAACACGGTATTAGAGAAAAGCGCTGGGGTAACTCTCTTACCCTCCTTGGTCACGCGAGAGTTACTATGCTAAGTGTTTAAAATAAATGCTGGCTAATTATTTTGATATCGTAATTTATTTACTACATTTTTAAACACTTACTTCCACGAGTTCTTTTCAATCTTAAAAAAAAAAAAACACGCTGATGTTTATTGTTTATTTGACAAACAAAAATATTCAGAGATTAAGGTTACTTTAATGTATGAATTAATGTATTTATAATTCCAAAGGTTAGATTGTGTTTTTGTATCAAAATTAAATAAAACCAGTTCCAGCACATTCCACAGCGAGTAAAAACAACTAACTAGCTTTTAAACTTAAATAAAACCCAACCTGTGCGGCGTGAGGATAAGATATAAGCCGCTTTCAAGCCCGAGTATAAAGCTATCGATTTCTATTTAACCGGAGAATCCCAACCGCTTAAATACCAAAATTTCGCTTATAATTCCTTTTTCCCGCACCCTCCCCAGTAGTATTTTACCTGCTTGCTCCCACCTGCCGTTCTACCTTTTTTTTTCCCTCCTCTCCGAAAAGGATTTCTCAGAGGAAATAATTAATTGGATAAAGGCACCTTTATCTCGACACATACCCCTTGGAAAGTAAATTAAGGCAGGATAATAAGGTCCCAGATTTAAACGATAACGCGACTATAATTAAAAGGGAAGTTTTAATTTGGCCAAGGTATTTCGGTGGCTGGGGAAGCCGTTGTTAAGCCGGAGATAAGGGGCGGCGATTAAAAAAAATATTATGAAATGTAAAGGGCTTATAGTTACATAACATACTCTGTGATGGTGATAAGAAATTTAAAGCCGACTCCAAGAGTAGAAATGCTTTTCAAATAATCGAGGCACGTTTCAAATGAAGAAAGAAGCATTTAGAACAAGTGGAAGGAGTCTAAACCGAAACTTAAATCCCTGAACTTATCTTTTTGTAAAGCTGATTCTTAAACAATGAGGATTCTACAAGTTTCTTAAAATAGAAAATAATCCTATATTAATAACCTTAATCTTAATTACGTGGAAAAATAGTTCACATACAACTCGCACTGAGAAAAAAAAATAATAGTCATAATAAATAAAAATACAATTATCGTAAGAAAAAAGTTCGGCTGGATAGAGGACAAAAGCACAGATTATTTAGCACTAGTAAAAAAGAGATCCTAAACACTGATACTAACAATAAGCAATCTGAGGTACTTACGGTCTGCTTCATACCGGTAACTTATGAAGTTACTTATGATAATTAAACTGAAGTAGTTAAGCCAAAGAGTATATGTAGTTGCAGTAAGCAAAGATTTGCCCTTGTCAAGCAGTAGGTGTATTGCTGTGAGTGAACTATTCTATAACAGCTATCACACCTTCATAATTAATACAAGCTATTTAGATTACTTGTGATAAGGAAAGAGTATCATTAATGCACGTTCACTAAATACCTGGTGTATAGAAGGTAATGGTTTACTATAAATATACAATATACTTACCTTAAATTTGTTGTTCAAGTATAGGTAGTGCAGGAACTGAGGAAGTTTAGTGAATATTTAATATAAATTTAAATAAAAGGTAATATTATTAGTAATAGTTTTATTTTATATCTGATATGAATGAAAGATATTGGTTTCACTTTAACAACAGTTTTCTTTAAACAATTTACAACGCAATGACTCATAAAATATATTCCTTAATAATGAAAAAAATGAACAAAGCAATAATAAAAGATAAGGTAAATGGGACCCCCTTGAAACGTTATTGAAATTATTGAAATCTAAACAAAGGACAAAGAAAAATGGCTTTGAAGTTACAACTAATAACAAACAAAGAAATAATATATCTAGGCGGTAAACTTGCGGTTTCTGTTGGTTCTTTGCACTGGGCGTTGTCTCGGCGAGTTGATCCTCTGTCAGCGTACGTGGCGGTTATGTCCGGTGATCGCCTCGAAAGCGGCTACTTCGTCGGGGTACCCTTAACTGGAGGTGGCACTTGGACTATGCATCAGCTTAGCGACGGCATCCACACTTTAACTTCACCAGCGGGCGCAGATATCATCACAATGATGGGAATTCAAATATTCCACCACGTGGTTTAAAACTGCAATCTTGAAACATCCGATTGCTTATAGGCTCGGTACTTCTTCTTTCGCTGGGATTCTTTATACGGATGGGACCTTGAGTTAACCCACCCGGTATTTTTAATATATTTGCGTTCCAACCGGCCTACAATGGTCGTACTCCTTAGCCACCCTTTTTCGACGACCTTTTCCCACGTCCGTAACTCTTACTTGACGCTAGCTCGCGCCTGCGCGCGTAGCAGTCTTGGGTACTATTTTATTACTCCGCCGCATTAGCCATCAGGAATAGTAAAACAATCCGGGTGGCAGCAAACTCAAATAATTCATAGTGTTGTGGCGAAGTTGTACCTATTTAAGAAATACATGAGTTTAATAGCGATTAGCAATTGTTGTTACTTCTACTAACCATGTGCTGTAGTTAGATACAGTACCAGTAGTCATTTTAAGTATACGTTTACTACCACAAATTTTGAGGTACACTGTGTAATAGCGTTATAAAAGCACTATTCACAGTAACAACTTGCATTCAAGAAATGGGTTTTAGGTTGCAGGTATTAATTAACGAGTATAGTTCCAAGTAAAACTTTATCTATTGTAAATAATTTTTTATCAAGTAAACACTTTACTTAGCCCATTTTTCCCGGTGCATAGATGAGTTGAAATTCCAAATATTGAATCTTGTATCCACCATAATGGTTTTGTAGAATACTGGGAATTGAATTAGTTAGTTAGTTTAGTAAGAGATAGCATCCGCATGGTTCTATTAATAGTACCGTCCACTGTAATCATCAGGGTCTATTGTAGAGCGAATGCTATCTTAGAGTTCATCCAAGTTCAGGTAGCTTAGTATCTTGCTGAATGAGATTGTTTTCAGGTCTTGGGCATTGGTAGAAAATATGCTCAACTGTCTGCGCGTCTTCTAATCTCTATCAGCATTTAGTTTCATCAGAGAGCCAGATTTTATGAAGGTGCTTTCTAAGTTTACAGTGACGTCAGAGACAATCACCTTGACATTTTTACTATCTAGTTCTAGCAGTTCCTTGGTTCTGGCATGACTAAACCAGGATAGTTGTTCCAGTATTGGAGCGCTTTCTAATTTGCCCAGAATTTGATTTGCTGTTTTGTTACCCTACGTGCTATGCCAATGGCAGGTTCTGGTACTTGAAATTGCTCCGCAGCACTCTTTTTGGTAAGGATGTCTGTTTCCTCCCTTCCAAGAATCAGTGAGTGCCCATGAAATGGCATTACTTTGTGTATACGCATTTCATCAAGTTCGTTTTCACGGGAACGGTCCAAGAGGGAACTATAACATCGTCTGTCCATTTTAAATGGTCAAAAATATTAAAATGATTCTTGGAACATATTTTTTTATTTTCGTTTCCAAACGGCCAACTAATTTGAAATTTTGTATTTTTAAAAGATTTTATATCTTGGGTAGTAAAATGGCAGTTAATGCCATCATATCAAACGTAGTACCACTCCTTGCTCCTCGTTAGGTCTCCATTTTTGTATCCTAGAAATGAACTTCCCCCGTCATCATCCATTCTATTCTACTTCCTTTCATTTTTTTTGCTAGCCAGTGTCACAAGATTTATTGTTTTGAAATATAACAAATTAAAATATGAATCAATTACATTTTCGCTTTACCTGCTATATAGTTATAGATAAAAAAATCTCAATAAACGTATGTTGACGTAAATTTTTAAGAAATATTCAGCACCAAAACGCAACACAAGTAACGCAACAATCACGGCAATGCAATAACCGTCTTCGCAAGTACCAACTATGCGTACAAGTCACTACAAACTCTCTACAAATTTGACAGCGCACTGCACGTTTTTCTAAACTGTAGAAGAATGTTTCCAAAAGTTTTTAAACCGACAGTTGACGGATAGTTACGCTCCAGTCTCGAGCATTATAGAAATTTATTACATAGTACCGTTTAGACAGAGATTTTTGAGATTTCTTGAAAGTGGGTTTTTGATATATGAAACTATAAGCATTCAGGTTTGTTATGTATTTTTTTCAGGTTTTTCTCTGTGGTAGAACATATATATATATAAAAGAGAAAATATCTTCAAATGAATAATCTTCCTATTGATTATCTTAGAGCAGGAATAATATTATTAATTGATCAGTTTTAGGATTATTTATATGTTTCAGCTTTAGTACTTATAAAGGGACCGAGATATAAAAACAAATATTGCAACAATAACATAATGTTTAATTTCGTACAGTTTACAGTTATTATTATTTTCTCCTCTTAAGAGATGGTTTTTGAATTCGGTTTAACGGCCCAACTCAATTTTGTGTTATATAAGAATGTATACATTTCATTTGTATTATACTTCGCTATTATTACCAATCAATAATAATAATGTACGCATCGAACGAGTTCCACCTGAAAGATCTACTGGGATGTGTAACAAAATTCAGCCAGGGCATTAACATGGAATTTGGTCTGGATAAATGCCGAGTGAGCAGTATGGAGGGTGGGTAATGGAGAGAACACGCGGGGTATGAAACGGGGATACGAGGGGAGAGAATAATGGGAATGAAGAAAGAGGAGAAGTACAAATATCTGGGATATCAGCCAGCGCGCGGAATCGAACACGCAAGGAGACAGCTCCAAGCCGAATATCAACAGAGGTTGACAACACTACTTAACACCAAACTCAGTACCAAAAATCTAGCAAAGGCTGTGAGTGCGTAGGCAAGCAATGTACTATCATATAGCTACGGCGTAATAAAATGGAGCGATACGGACCTCGCTAATCTAGATATAATGACGAGAGTCGCATTTACGAAGCATCGCGCGCACCATCCGCGGAGCTCCATGGAGCGATTTCACCTATCCCGACGACTTGGAGGCAGAGGTATCCCCAGTGCCGTTGTAGCCAATTCACGGCAAATCCAGAACTACGACAGTACTTCTTCGAGAAAGCAAAAACCAGCGAACTTCACAAGGCCATAGTACGGATAGACAGGGACGCGACACCCCTATGCCTGGCGAACAATAACTTTAACCCTTCAGATAGTATCCCCACTGTTGAAGAAGTCAAAACACAGTGGAGGAGTAAGGCACTTCATGGTAGATATTTGTCGAGAATAGAAAACATTGCAATAGACGCCGTGGCATCGCAGGCCTGGTTAAGAAGAGGTAAACCCTTTCCGGAGATGGAGGGTTTCATGACGGCCATACAAGATCAAGTGATGGCAACCAGAATATACTGCCGATTAATACTCAAAGAGCAGCTACCTGACAGCAAATGCCGTATGTGCGCAGGGAGAGATGAGACCATCAATCATCTACTGGCTGGCTGTTCGATGATGGCACCAAAGCAGTATCTGGATAGGCATAACCGAATAGCCAAGATAATACATCGGGCACTCTGCAAGAAACATCAACACCTACATGAACCCCCGCCCTACTACGAATATGAGCCGTCGCAAGTTTGCGAAGATGACACCAGCCGCATTTATTGGAATAGGAAGATAATAACTGACAAGCCTATCCCAAACAACATTCCCGATATGTACTGGCCTTAAAAGCGTAAGAAATCGCATACATAATAGATGCCGCAATCCCGTTACCAAACAACATTACCAAAATATTACGGAAAAAATTAATAAATACTTACCGCTTGCCGATGAGATCTTGATCATGTGGGGTCTACGGAGAGTTGTGGTTGAAGGGTACACATAAATTATCCTGAAACTGTTCGATGAATAATTATTTTAGCGCTAATACGTTGCTCCTATTAAGCTCATTTAAAGAGATTTTATTTTTTATTTATATGTTCTACCATAAAAATCTGAAAAAAAATACATAATAAACCTAAGTACATACAGTTTCACATATCAAAAGGCCAAGTTGGCACCTTAAACAAAACTCAAAAAAACCACCCCCCCAAAGGGGGAAATAATGATAATTTTGAACTGAGTGAACGGAATTGACTCCTGATTTTTTTGTAGAATGTCCATAATTGGTAATTATCTACATATTTTTTTTGAACGCGATAGCTTAAGTAACTCACGAGGAAATAAATATTTAATTTTTTCACGCTTATGCAAATATCTCGGATAGGGTACCATCGATTAAGCTAATTTTTCATATTTACCGAATATATGATTGTATGATTCATTCCCTTTAATTTCAGCTCTATCGTTCAGGAGCACTTTTCAATGACTTATCGGAGCAGAGCCTTTCTTACTTATTTCTATGTCTATAATATATATAGTTCCACTGCAGATCACACCTTTGGAGTTTTGCAGGTAATAAGATTTTTCGCAGAATATGTTTACAACACTCAATATGGTTTTCAAACAAAAACTGCAAGATGTCAAATATTGAATGATGCATTTTGATATAACACACGTATTTATCGTCAATATACCGTTAAGAAAAAGTCGTTCTTACATTTATTTCAAGCACATTTAAGGATATTACCATTCTTAAAGTTGATATTAAAATTAGGGAATAATAAAGACGAAGACAATTACCTCCGTTCATTTTATTTTATTAAGAACTTCACATTTAATATTTGGAACACTGCATATTGTTGCAAATAACATGAAGCAATTCACTGATGACTGTCCCCTTGGTAGTTACTATGGCGCAGCTGATTCGTTTTCCTTCCCCATCATCGATTTGCCTCGAACTTGCGTGCTGACTACACAGTAAATGGGACATAAATAATGCGACCGCATAATTGATGTCGGTCACACGCTGTTCTCATCTGGACTTTATTGCTATGAATTACTAGAAATCCTTTTAACTCGTGTGTTATTCAGTAATCCAACTGCAAAACCCTTTCTATTTTAGTGATAGTGCCTTGAAAACAAATAGAGAAAGGTAAAGTTCTTTTTTTGTATTATTGATATAATTCAGCCGTTATTTATTCACTAATAAATGTAAAAATGTTCACTATGCAATCTAATTTCTCTAATAATCGATTGGAAAATCATCATGATGATACATTTGTGATACATTAATGAGCAATCTTTGTGACTTTACACATGGTTATTATACAGTTAAGGAAAAATGAATGTGGATAGTTCTCTCAACACTAGGTAACTCAAATTACAGCGAACGTAGGGGGAATATGACCCTCTTAATATAGTCGCAGTAAAGCGCAAAGATTTTGTGATCGGTAGAAATTGTAGGCGAGAGAATTATTACTTTAGATATATCAGGAGAAAGTGTTGGAAATTGTCAGCAATAAAGGTAATGACCTAAACAAATTTTCTGCCAGAAAATTATTAAAGAACACACATGAATTCTATACTATTGAAGTCTATTGAGCATATAGTCTGTTATTATACATCATTTTGACGTCTATTATAAGAGAAGTTGGTAGTCTGGTAATTAGTAATCACTAACAGCCTCTATCAGGTTAAAATTGTAGACGGTAGACTTAATTGGTCTGCGCATATCGAACAGCTAGCGAAAAAGATATCCGCTGCCAGTTACAGCATAAGATTTAACGCTGCTTCTACTCACCAAGCTCCCAGATTAACATATTTCGCGAATTTCCACAGCATCCTTGCATAAGGTCTGCAGTTCTAGGGAATGGCGTCAGAGACGGGCCGAATTTTCCGACTACAAAGAAAGGCACTGAGAGCTTTAACCGGTCTGAAAAATGAGCAGTCGTGTAAAAAAGCATTCGTTAATGAAGGTATACTAACGTAACCACGCATATATGACACTTACCACCATTAAAAGCATCCACCGAGATAAGAATCATTTAAGTACGAATGGTGATACACACGAATATAACACCAGGTCAAGAACTAATTTAAAATTGCCATATTAACGACTGCAGACTAAATGTTACTACTGTATAGCTTCAATCTTAACAAACAAATTATGTTAAGTACTGGAAAATTTACATAGGAATAAATAATTAAATAAAATTTCCATTTAAATTAAATTGACAAATAAACGCATAATATGGAAAACGAAAGAGTTCCAACAACCCTTTTGAAGTACGATTTAAAAATAAGAACTTGAGTAACATTCATTCTACAATATTTTTCAAACAAGAATTTGGCAGTAAACAGCATAATATACAAAAAGTCATTGTATATTTCAAAGCCAAACATATACAATGTCCTATTAATTCACTCGATTCTAGTAAATTTCTACGCAGTAATTATCGCTTTCTTATATTAGGAAAGCTTTATTCCTCGTAGTCTTATATACACGGTGTATCAGCCAAATGGAATAAATTGTGCATTTTTTTCAACAGAAACCTTTTGTGCATGGTGTGTCACGTAACAGTGGCCAATACCAACTTTTTTATTTTAAATGCTACACCCTGTATATTATTCATTTTTTTTAATTCTTCAGAAAATTCTAGACATATTTCATATACAATTTCCTATGCCTGTTGTCTTCAACTGTTTAGGAAATATTGTTTTCAACATTAAAGAAAGAAAATTCTTTGATTACAGAAATTCGCTACAACATACTCAAAAACTAATAACTAATCTGTTTATTTCTTGATATTGTAAAAAAAAAAAACAAAAAAAACATGAATGTCAATGTAGGAGATGTTCAAAATGCTCGCGGCGTGCGTCTTGCCAACGTTGCTAATCTTAAATAGAAATTTGTTCTAACGTTACTCAACATCTCAGGCGTGACTGATCTACTCGCAAGCGTTATTCGTCTTCTTAAGTCAGCTAACTCGAGGGGTTTAGTTTTGTATACAATGTTCTTGACCTATCCCCATAAGAAGAAGTCTAATGACGTAAGATCAGGGGTCGTGCTGGCCATTCAATCGATCCTCCCCTCTCTATCCATAGATTTGGATATATTCGGTTGAGGTACTGCCGGAGATTGATTTGGTAATGAGGCGGTGCTCCATCTTGCTGAAACCATATCATATTCGCTGGAACTTGTGGGATCACAATATAAGTTGGATCAGGATATAAGTTTATCAAAGTTGGCACGACATTATTTTGGAGTAGTACTAAATAATTATCCCCATTTAAATTGCCTTCAATGAAAGGCCATTAACCTTACAGGGTACTGCGTATGTTCTTCCCTCATCCAGTGTGGATTTTCCCTCGACCAATAGCGGCAATTTTGACGATTAACATGATCGTGTAATGTAAAGGTGGACTCATCAGAAAACATGCTCCAATTGGATCACATTGTTATCTAACATTGCCAGCATTTGTTTACAAAAATACATTCTCCTATCAAAATCGTCTTCCATGAGCTCCTGAGTTGGTATCAGTTTATAGAGATGCATTTTATTTTCTTTTAATGTTCGAATAATCGACGAATGGCTAACATCGAAGATTGTGGCTGCTTGTGAACTTGAAGGTTTTCCTCAAACTCAAGCAAAATATCCAATTTGTTATCATCACTTATTGCATTGGCAGCTGCTTTTTTTATCTGCTTTACATGTCCAAGCTTGCGAAACTGCTTTTCTATTTTATTAATTGTCCTTTGGGATATAGGCGGCAAATTTGGATTTTTTTCATGAAATAAGAGAGCAACTTCCATTTGTGTCCGTGTGTTATCTTCATAACCAATATCAGTAGAATTGTTTACTGCATTTCTGTTAAATGAACCATTTTTCTGCTATGCAGTTAACGAAATTCAAACGACTATAACATTGATATGCAGGCAGACAACAATTTGCTAAGGCTAGGCGTTTTAAACAAAAGTAAACAAAAGTATTTACAATTTCTCTTTATTTCATGTCGGTAAAAAGGAATAATTTTTTTTTGTTTTTTTACAGTATCAAGAAATAAACAGATTACTTATTAGTTTTTGAGTGTGTTGTAGCGAATTTCTGTAGTAAAACAATTTTCTTTCTTTAATGTTATTTTTTGCAAAAAAAGAACTTAATATTTCCTAAACAGTTGAAGATAGGTATAGGAAATTGTACATGAAATATGTCTAGAATTTTCTGAAGAATCCGAAAATTTAATAACATAGTGTAGCATTTAAAATAAAAAGTTGGTATTGGCCACTGTTACATGACACACCGTGTATAAAAGGTTTCTATTGAAAAAAATGCACAACTAAAAACACCAATCCACGTGTCCAAGCGTTTCTTTGAACACGTATTCATTTATTTATTATGGAATTTATTCCATTTGGCTGATACACAGCGTATAAGCATTTAAACCTACATTTATGAATTAAACCAACCAACTTTTTGTCCAAATTAAATGAATTACTTTCGAACAGTAATTCCACTGAAGTTCATCGATTCATAGTGTGTTACAGGTAGTGTGCATAGCCGGAGATCCAGGGTGATTTTGGAGACTATGAATTGGAGATACGAGTGGATGAAGGTGCTATGTCGCATTTTAAAAACTGCCTTTTTTGCATGAATCAAGGTGTTTTGTACCCATCTTTCACATAGCACCATCGAAAATTTCAGAAATTCAAAAACACTCGAGTCTTGTGCATGTATGAAGAGGTTATGTTACACTACTTTTGAGAAAAATTACATAAAAAAACTTTCTAACTAATCTAACTAATTTCTGAAAAAGTTTAATTTTGCAACATAACACCTTCATCCACTCGTGTCTTCAATTATGAACAAGATTAATAGAATGAACAAGAACACAAGTACTGGAATTGACAAAATTAAATCACAAACAATTATACTTTACTGGACTATATTTAGATTATGGATAGTGAAAATGATAACGCCCAGCGATATGTGGATGACGTGGTAGAAATCTACAGTCTTCCATTTCTTCGGCAATTGAAAGACACGCTTTTCCAGCAAGATAATGCTAGTCCCCCACATTGCAAGACGTTGTATTGACCGTTTTGCAAAGGATAATATCAATTTCTTGCCATGGCTACCCCGATCTCCGGATCTTTCGCCCATCGAGCATGTTTGGAACATTATGGGGAGAAGAATGAGGAGCTCATAGCATTCTCCGCAGAAAAGCTGCGTAAGCTCTTCAGCACGAATTACGGGATGCTTGGGATACAATAACTCAAGAGAAAATTGACCATCTGCTAGAACCTTCTTTTTCTTTGAAATTCTAATCAATTGTTACATTTTAGTAGCTAATCATGTCTGCCAAGTCCTGGTGTAGCGATTTCTATGTCACAGAGTATATTTTCAGATGTTAAATTTCGAAATCAAGTAATCACCAAAGGCTTTTCCTTTGAATCACTGACTGGTTATAGTTAACTTGTTACTAACGAAACTAAACTTGTCCGTTGCCCTGAAACAATTTCGACATTTCCCGACACAGGTCTAATAAAGGCAGTTGCGTGCACTTCATGCTGGTTCCCTTTTAAGCGGTATCCCATTCATTATCCGCAGCATATGCACTTCTAACAATAGTTGCTTGATTAGCTGCCGGCTCGTGTTTTCGACATTCTACTCAATTTCGTGGAATAATATGACTTGCAGCCCGCCCTCAGACCATGAAACTGCATTTTGTCTGCCGTGGATAAACTTGCCTTTGACATTTAATTTCGTACGTACGTTCAACTATCGGCAAGTAGTTGGCAACTAACCGCACAGTTACAACTGTACAACTTGCTTCTTCACCGTCGACACCGACGGTACCACGACATCCTAAAACGAGCAAATCGTTAACTACCATCGGAACTATCCGGTTCGAAAATTAAATTTCGCCGTCGTCCGCGCTCGACTGATATTTTCCCGGCCCGATGTACTTTCGGAACGTTTTCGCTTGGTAAATGGGCGAATTTGAAGAAAACACGTTCCGGACCTAACAACGTTTTGCACTCGTTACACAATTTATCTCGGCGCAATCGAATAGTTTAATTAATTAATACACCATCGCTTGCTGCTTCAATTAAAGTGAATTGGGTTTGAAGGGGGTGCAATATAATTTAATTTACAAATAATCGATAGTTAGAGCAATTGGTGTGGTTACTGAGTCCGTGTACTTTGTTGTGATTTTATAGATCTTATGTTCTAATAATGTTTCTTTAATTCTTTATTGTTTTGAAAGCAATATTTATTACTATTGTGCCGGGTCCCAAGGTGAATGACACACTAGAAGTATATGCAGTACCAAACATCAGAATTAATTCAAATTTTGTATCTGCAAGTTAAGTGAAAAATCCTATATAATAGGAATAAAGTGAAGACCTTATGGAGTATTGTGAATGATGAAACTGGAGGGCTGTAACGGTGACGTTATTTTCGACGCTGTGGGAATTGCCAATGGGTTCAGAGGACACTTTTCTACCTCTGTTACTAGGTTGGTGGCCGATGCCTTCCGGGTACATTCTGAGAGTCCGTGTACGAGGGGAGTCTCGGTGCCCGGTTCTCTGGTGGTTTTGGACATAACTCCGTCGGAAGTTCAGTGCATGATTGGGACAATGAAGTGCGATGCTTCACCTGGGTTGGACGGGCTTCCGCGACGTTTGCTTAGGGAATGTGATGAGTCGTTGGTTGGACTGGTGGCGTACCAGTGTTCCCTGATGTGTTGAAGTCGGGTATTGTCGTTCCGGTCTTGAAGAGGGACAGCAGCACAGACGTGGCTAATTATCGACCAATAACTATTTTGAGTGCTTTGAGTCACATATTTGAGAGGATTGTGTACCATAGGCTAGTGAATTTTCTTGAAAAATACAATGTAGTATCCCGCCGGCAGCATGGTTTCCAACGCGGTCAACGGAGACCGCTATCGCGGAAATGATGAGCTATGTTTGCCGTAAGTTGGATGGGGGAGACTATGTTGTTGGTTTGTACTTCTTCGACTTGTCGCAGGTCTTTGACACTGTTAATTTCGATTTCCTCTTAGCTAAGCTTGAGAGATATGGTATCAGGGGTCCTATCAATGATTGGCTGCGTTCTTTTTGTCGGACGCAGTAATGTTGTCAGGTGGGATGTTCGCTTTCGGAGCCATATGTGCTTGATTTTGGGGTTCCGCAGGGGTCGGTACTGGGACCACTTTATATTTTCGTTTGTTTGTTAACGACTTGCCTCTTGTATCACTACGATTATGTATCGATGTTCGCGGATGATATTGCGGTTTTGTATCAGCGCGACACCTGATGAGCTATTGGATGGAATTAATGATGTGATGTGTCAGGTACGGAGCTGGTGTCTGGCTAATAGATTAATTTTAAGTCTTGATAAGACGATGTGTATGCAATTTTACAATCGCAAGAGAGTACCTGAGCACCTCTTGAGAAAACTTGATATACAGTTAAGCCAGCAATGTAAATTTTTGGGTTCAGTGCTGGACGAACGCTTAAGATGGTCGGATAATACAGATATGTTGTGTAAAAAAATCAATAGTAGTTTTTATGCTATAAGGAAACTTAAACCTACCTTGAGTAGGATTGATTTGATAAGTATATACTATTCACTGGTGTACTGTCATTTCCAATTTAATATTGTTGCTTGGGGAGCGTCTGTAGATGTGGGTAGGCTCTTCATAGCGCAGAAGCGAGTATTAAGGATGATATTCGATGTGCCTCCCAGAGAATCATGAAGGAATATTTTTAAAACTCACAAAATATTGACTTTACCTGCTATATTTATTTACAAGTCTGTTTGTTACGTTTTCAGAAATAGGAGGCGCTTCTGTTCGATGGGGGAAATTCACTGTTATTCGACCAGGCACGGGGGACATGTACGACCGGTGCCTCATGCCTCGTCTTTATTTGAGAAATAGCCTGATTATCTTTGCAGTAAGATTTATAATAGATTACCTAACCATGTAATAAATGAACCTAACTACAACAAATTTAAAAAAATGTCTAAAGGCCCCAACTTCCTGCTAAGCACTGCTGCTTTTGGAATGGACTCGCTGGCGCATCATGTGAGACTGAAAGAAAAATTGAATATCCTGAATAATCTGTGAATAAGAGAGTTTCGTTTGTATCGACTGCTATTTAAGTTAGCAATACGTAGAGCTATTTGTTAGGTTGCTTCTGGCATTGTTGCGCAACACTTGCGAAAGGGTTTACATTGCATATAGAAAAACGTGTTTTATCGAAAAGTGAGAAAAGGGTTATGTTGTAACATTTTAATATGTTTTAACTTAATAATTTATTTTGGGATAATTTTTCAGTTGTTCTCGATCAATTTACCTATAGTTTCGGTAACGCTACATCCGCGTTATTAATTAACTAGTTCTTGTTTGTGTCATTTCGCCTGCACGCGTCTTAATCTTAATTTCTAGTATATTTATTCTACGCTCTCGGCAATTCCCGCCTGCGTCGCGTGCCTATATAAGCCGTACATTTGCCGAAATCGTGGCAAACTTTGCCATGAGTTTTCTCCGTTCCCTTAGAACTATAAATATTTGTCGCCTTTCGGATGTGAGATAACGTGAGTTTTTCCGCCCTGCCTGATTATAGATCGTAGTCGTCTCTGAGGTGTGGTACGACGTAACCCACCACCCCTCGTTCGATTGTAGACTGTAGTCGCCTCTCGGGCGTGATACAGCGTAATCTTCCGTCTCGTGTTTGGTCGTAGTTCGTAATCGCCGCTCGGGCGTGGCACGACGCAACCCTCCGCCCCTCGTTCGGTTGCCGACCTTACTCGCCCCGCGGGCATGCCACGGTGCGTAATATCCGTATTTCTCTCTCGCGGAACTAAAGTTCGTAGTCGACCAGAGGGTATGACACGACGTTAGTTTTACGACTATCGACGTAGATTCGCGCTTAGAATCAGGTATTTCGAAGTAAGATTACCTTCTTTTTATTTGTGCTCGATTTATGCTCCTCTATATATTTAATACGTTAGTTAATGTCCTTAATTAATTTCCATATTATAAGCCCAAATAGTTTTCATTTACATCAATCAAACTTAAACGTAAACCTCTATATTACACTCATATTTATATTTAGTATACATTTTCCTCACAAGTAAGCCGAAAACCTCATTAGATGAACCGATAATTTTATTGTAAATACTTGTTGTATGTTTAATATTTAATGCCAGAATTTTGCTTACCTATATTTACGTGTATGCATCTTTTTTTGTCCTGTTTTGAGGAATAAAAACACAAAATCAACGATTTATTGCACTGATTTATTTAAAAACTGTTGCGTACACTTATGTAATTAACCCCGCATAATCACTCATGTACTGAAGCTCCCTCACTAGGGTTGATTTTAATCATTATTGTCCGACGTGAAATAGTACGCGATATAAACAAATATCTTCGCGGACACTCTAACAGCTGACAGCCGTCATCACTAGCGCTGCCACGGAAGAATTATGAATCCTGACATCACTGTTACAATGTGCTTCATTAAGTTTATAAGCGAAAGGTAATATGAGTATTCTAAGTAAGAACTTGTAAGCACGCGAAAGATTATTTAAACAAGTAAAGCAATCAAACAAAAGAAAACAAACAAGAAGCAACACCCTGGGTTCATTTTTGGCTTGATAGACACACAGAATGCAGTAAGCAGTCTCTGTCATTCTCTCCAGTGTTGATCCCAATTTTCTATGACCTTTCAGTGCACAGTGGCCTGTAAGGGAACCCGCTACGGTGCCAGTTTTTTTTTTCTTTTTGTGGGTGGAAACCTTTTATAGGCTATAGGAGGTATCAGTTCTACCCTTCCCAAGTAGTGTGGGAATCCAAAACCCTCTAGAGCTCGTGTACTCACTAAAACCACCCCAACTGATGTTTTGTATGGCTCCTGTGGTTTCCTGCCAGTCACTCCGTGGATCTTCCATGCAAGACCGTACAGATGCTTTCGTGAACTCCCTGGCTGTTTTAATTTTGAAAGTCTGCCGCACGTCCGCACACCGATGACATATAAAAAAAGAGTATGTTCGTATGATTGTGAACTGCAATAGCTTTTCAAACCTTTAATAAAGTTCTTTCCATGAACTGCTTGGTTGTATTAAAAATATCGAGTCAGCCCCAAAGCTCTTAAATCTGCTGTCACTGTATCTAGCCATTTCTTCTTCGATCTGGCTCTTTTCTTTTTTTGCTTCTCCTTTTTTCGGTGCTCTTCTGGAATGTCTGCGTTCTGGCATCCTGCTCGCATGTCCTAATCATCGCAGCTTCTGTATTTTAACATGCTAAACTACATTACTATGCCCGTATAGTTCCTTTCTAGCCTCTATTTTCATTTCGCTCTATTCGTCAACGCCCATGCTTCACACACATACACTACCGTCCGCCCTATTACTGTTCTATGTATTCTAACTTTCGCTGCTCTGGAAACTTCTTTCGACTTTAACATTATTCCCATTGTGTCACTTATGTTCTCTAATCATACTATGTTGACGCTCGTATCACACTTCATCAGCTCCAAGTTTCCAAGCTAAAGGCACAAAAAATTGATTACGTTGTAAGGCAATCAGGAAACACGTATTCAGACAACTATTACCTCTCATACAACAGAGAACAATGCAGCTGAAATCTGAAATATCGCGTCTTCCATAACACGGTCGCTATCTATCATGTCCGGGATCGAACGATTTGCTAAAGAGGATCATTACTCACCTGAAACGACCGGCTAGCAATTGTCCGAACTTGGGGCCGATAAATTCAGAGACCGAACGTCCATTTAATAGTGCGGTGCATATGTCATGCTACTTATACGACCTAGGTTTATTTACTAACATCAATGATCTCGCTGTGCGAATTTACGAGCTGCGTGGCATTTTATCATGACGATTTTGCATTCCGAATCGATACGACCCAAATGAAGTGAATTTTATTGGATTCTGCGAAATTGGTGGTCGGGGTCCTCCTAATGGAATTTTAAACGAAAGAAGGTAAATGAAATGAGGGACGATATTGGAGTTTAATAATGGCTATATTTTAAATTCGTTTCTATTCGCCATACGTCGTTTGGATATAATGAAAGTTAATAAAAAGGTAACGTGAAATCTTGATTGGCGCTCAAATTTCAACTCAACTCTTAAATTATAGTAGAAAAGAAATTTTTCCGAAACACCATGTAGAAAGCCTACCGCGACCTTTTTAGATCTATTGAGATTTCTTTTATCCTAGAAGGGAGTTTCTAATTTTCTCCAAACACAGTAATAGAAAGATTTTTTTTTATCAGGATCACAGATTGACACAGAAAATCGACAAAGGAATCTTCTTCTCCAATCGCATAACCTACAGTTAGCGTCCTTCTCCAGACTTACGGTATGCATATGTCCCTTTAGTCTACAGCGCTCGATTACTTGTCCTACTGTCAGTTTACCACTGCCCTATCTTTACTCAGCAGATCGTTCTGAAATTTGTTACTGTAGGAACTACTTTCCTACCTTTGCCCGGGTGATTTCTGCTACCATCTCTTGTATATTGTAGATCCATTCCTTGATGGACTTTGTAACATGTAATTAAGTCTTCAGTCTTATTTAGTTTGGGCATCCAAGCATATGACAGTTTTTTTTTTAATGCTCTCCTCATTTATAGTACTTACATAGTTCCAAACTAACTTTCAGAAATGATGGCTTGAAGTGCAGACTAGCTCACACAGGCGAAATTTTCTAGAATTGTGGTCTACATTCAAAATAAGGAAGTGTTTATATTATTTTATATAATGGGAGATTATAATAATAAATATAATTTATTAAGCGAGAAACAAAGAGGTAATATTAAATATTCTGTTATATACACATTAAATACTAATACGCTAATTCTGCTTAAAAGGATCAGAATCATCTTAGCGATGTTCTTCCTTCTGATCCATCAACCAAATCAGCTTATACCAACGCAAGTGCAGAAACATATCATCAAAACATAAGTATCGATCCTAACCAAATCATAAACGCGCACATAACAGTCACTACAGATAACAATAGTTAAAAAAAAAAAAAAAAAAAAATACCAATTGCCGGTCCCGAGCAGCCTTGAGATGCACCATAGTTAATTATGACAGAAAGCAAAAGAGCACACATCCACGGGACAAGATCACTACTGTCGGAGAAATAAGTATTCCCTGTACTTATGCTTAAACCCCGCATAGGACAAGGTTTTAAAGTTAGGTGGGATAGAATTATAGTTAATTGGCAACGTTATATTAGAGAAAGACCGTTGTAAAAAAAGCTGTGCTATATAAAGAGGGAGTGAGTGTACCTTATATCTAACATTAAGATTATGAACAGCAGTTCTGAAGGTCAACCTTCGATGCAAATAAGGGGGAACTTTATTCGTTATCAAATTGTAAGAAAAACAAGCAAAATGCAGTTTCCTTCGCGTCTTCATATTCAGCCAACCCGCCCAAGCTAATGTATGGGAGATGTGTTGCCTTCTCCTGATACCGTAAATAAATTTAGGCAAGCATTTTGAATTTTTGTATTCTGCGAATGTCCTTCTGAGTCTAAACAGGGACCATAAATAACATCACAGTAATTGAATCTGGATAAAATAAGAGACTCACAGAGGTTTTGCGCAGTTTCCACGGTCAGAGAATCTTTGTTACCATACAGTACTTTAAGTTTTCCAAAGGACGCTCCACACCCCCCCGCCCATGCTCCTAAATATCAAATCACAGTCAATGGTGAGACCCAGATTCTTGACTACTTTAACAACATTCAGATTTTCTCCGTTCAGGGTTAGATATTAATTTTATTAAGTACTTTGTCACGCGCCTTTGGCGACAAACAACGATAACGGCGGTTTTGGCCGCATTTAAGGTAAGGCCGTGTGCAAAAGAAGTATCAATAACTGTTCGGAGGTCCTCATTCATTTGCGAAACACTAGCATCGACCCTTTCACATCGAATGAGTGATAAAGCTGCACATCGTCAGCATATATATGATACTTAAAACTTTTAGTTTTCTTGAATAAAAATGAAGAATAAATAGAATATATTAGTGGGCCCAAAATACTTCCTGTGCAACACCAAGAGTTTAAGCTTTTAACTGCGAGAAGTCATTATTAATTCGTTTTGCTGTTGTCGCACGCTAAAGTAGTTTTTTGAAAAAGGAGATAGAGTTTGCATCGAACCAATATAGTGCAAAATACCAACATTAATTCGTGGTTAATAACATCAAATGCTTTGGAATAATCAAGGCAAATAAGTACTGTGTTATTTTATTATTGTCATTGCACCTAAAATGTCGTCTGTTATGTTCATTATGCGTATGTACCGCAACTATAGCCAGATCTGAACCCAGATTGATAGGGAGGAAGGATCGAGTCAGCTTCTAAATGCTGACGTATTTGACCAGCAATAGTTTCTCAATGACTTCGACAATACGGGCAAGATACTTATTAGTCCTTAGATCCTTATATTCTTAGGATTTTCCTTCTTTGGCACCGGGTATGACAATAGCTTGCTTTTCCAATCGTTCGGAAAATATCCTCTTCTCAAACAGTAAATCATAATGAGTTATATTGCGGGAGTAAGCGTTGGACAACAAGCAACAACATTTTTGTGTCAATTTGGTCGGAGCCGCATGCTTCGTTTTTATGCCCTTGATTATGGATAAAACTGCTCGTCAGTGACATCGACGAAAGAGATAATGTTTTAAACTCACGAGCCAGGTTGGTATGTAAATATACTACAAATTAGTGTCTATAGGATGGGACATCACGTTTTATAAAGTAGAGTTAACAGCCTCGAGGATTACACACATGCAGCGTGAAGTTGATTTTTTACCAGAAAGTAAATTCATATCTCTTAAATCATTCCAGATCTCTTTAGGAGTCCCGATACGAACTCGATAATTTAAATAAGCTTTTTTTTCATGTTTGATAGCTAAATTAGTGTAATTTCTGAGCTGTTTATAGTAATCGAACGATGGCCCGTCGCGTTCTTTCCTAAACTTCCTAAAAGCTTCATCCCTCAAGGACATAAGTAATTTGACGTTATCGGTTATCCACGGAGCGGGAGGTTTTTTAAACTTTACTGAAACGATTGGTGCATGACAATCAAATATGTTTTTAATATTGACGGTTAGAAAATTTAACATCTCATTTATATCGTGGAGATCATATAATAAACCCCAATTAAAATTTAATAAATCACCCCGAAAAAATGTGTTGTCAAAGTATTTGTACGAACGAGTATTACGAATTATGGGATTGACTTGCTTAACTACGTTAAATATCTTTACTTAAGTATTGGCGGTGTGAATAAATGGTTTTAAGACTACCATAGGCACGCTGAATGTATTTCGATATTTGTTGCCTAAACCTGAAAGTGTTGTCCAATACTACACCCAAACTACAAGCTTCATCAACAACAGGTAACCTCTCACCATCAATATAAAGTTGTATAGTGCTACGAAGCTCCCCGCACAGAAGTCTATTTCCCAGCAGCAACACCGCGGACTTAGAAGAATTTATGAAAAGAGAGTGTTGCGAGCATGCAATAGATATGGCATCCAAATCAGTCTGAACGGCTGCCAAGGCGGTCGACGAGATAGAGCGCGGGAAACTATAATACACCTGGGTATCATCCGCGTACATGTGAATGGAACAGTTTGTAACCGAATGAAATATATGCCAGGTATATATAGAGAAAAATAAAGGCCCCAGTATAGAACCTTGCGGTACACCATATATGTAAATATGGACTGGATTTAGACATAAACGGCAATTATTTCGCGCTACGAACGCAATCAGGACCACTGTGCATTGTTGCTTGATAATTATGAACGGAATATCTTGTTTTATGTTTGTTGTCTAAATTAAATACGAAATAATGCAGTTCGTATAAACATTTGTTTAATTTAATCACAGGCCAATTCACCTAAGAGTTTTTTGTTTGTTTTCCTATATATACAAATATTCTTTTTTTCCGAATTGCTTTTCTTGTATTCGAGACATAACCTCATTCTTCCCTTTACATTTCACGCATACCCAAACATCGAATAAAAGAAATCGCAAATCAAACCTGGCGTAGAACATTTTTTTTCCGCCCTATAAAAACATGAGACACACACACGTGAAGTAAATTCTCTCAACTTTGCACGCGTGCCCTCCCCGCGCGATCTAATTTAGATTCAATCATTTTCGGAATACGAACGGCAAACGAGAATATGTCGCATTCCGACCAGAAAAAAGAAAGGGGATTTAATATAACGAATGCCAAAAGCGTTTAGGCTAAACCGATGACGGAAAACAATTTTAGAGGCAATTCTGGTCTCAGTTATTTATTTTCATTCTCTTAAAACGCGAGGTACGAATACGAAAATGTATTATCGACAGGTAGGAATAGGAAGGTAAAAGTAAAAAAAAGAAGAAAATATTAAGATTTGCTTAGTGAGGTATTTACTTTATTGATTACGGAAAGAAATAGTTGCGGAATAGCATAATGCCAGGTATAACAATTTCTTTTAATTATTTTGAACTATTATATACTAATAAGAAAAAGAAAAATATCTAGTTCTTTGCTAATCGCGTATTGTGTATTAAAGATCATGTTATATAAACTTTACAAGTTTTGGCCAAAGGTCATCCTCAGAAGTTATAAAAACGTCACAAAAACTATAGATGAAAAGGTCCAAAATTTTAAAAACATTTGGGCTTGATGTACATCGACATACTAATATTTAAAATTTGTCTTTTTCTTACTACACGATATCCAATCTAATGGAAACCACTAACATATAATATACTAGTATATAGGGTGATTCTCAATATATGCGACAAACTTTAAGAGCTGATTCCCAGGTTATTTTGATCATAAAAGTTCATATGAGTATATGTTCAAAACGGTTTGGTTTTAAAGTTATTGAATGTTTAATAATAAATTATGAACTATGACTAACACGATATAATATCACAGTTGGTTCTTCAAAAACTATTGTGTTGAGAGGGAATTGTTTATTTGTCATTTCAATATTTGTCAATAGTTGTCAGAGTATTCATTCAGTTTATTGCCAGTTTCTGTTTTCTAAAATGAATTACACGAACGCTGAGATGTGTGATATGCATTTCATTTACAATCCTGCCAATCGAAATTCGCGTGCTGCTAGACGTCTTTATGAAGAACGATACCCGAACCGTATCATCCCGTATCATTCAATATTTGCCCGTCTTCACCAACGTCTTAATGAAACGGGAAATTTAAAAAAAACGGACGATTGATAACGGGCACCCATCTCCACAAGTTGAAGAAATGGTACTAAATGAAATTGAGGCACATCCTACTACAAGCACCAGAAAAATTGCGTTTGCTTTAAACATTAGCCAGGCCACAGTTTGGAGAATATTGAAAGATCAACTGTTGCATCCATATCACATTCAACGGGTGCAGGCACTTTTGCCGGCAGATTTTCCGCAAAGAGTGGCTTTTTGTCAATGGATGGATGCAACACAAAATCGCACAAAATCCTGACTATTTGGCTCAAATATTCTTCACCGACTTTCTCTAGAAACTCGATTATTAATTTTCATAATAATCACATGTGGGTCGAAAAAAATCCGCACGAACTAGTGAATGCCCGTCATCAACATCAATTCTCTGCCAATGCGTTGGCCGGAACTGTTGGAGATCACTTGATAGGTCCACATTTTTTACCGATACGGTTAAATGGCGAGGTATACCGCAATTTTCTTGAAGAGGAGCTACCCCTACTGCTGGAAGAAGTTCCGTTGCAATTAAGACTACAAATGTATTTTATGCATGACGGAGCTTCAGCGCATTTTAGTTTAGTTGCTCGCGAGTTTTTGGATAATACGTATCCAGATCGGTGGATAGGACGGGGAGGTCCACAACCGTGGCCTCCTCGCTCTCCAGAGTTTAATTCGTTGGACTTTTTTCTCTGGGGTCACTTTAAATCATTAGTTTATACGACTCCCGTTGAAAATGTCGATGAACTGAGAAATCGTATTATCGCAGCTTTTCAAACAATTCGAAATACCTCTGGTATTTTAGAACGGACTCGCCAGTCAATACAACGGAGGATAGAAGTTTGTATTGCAGTTGGGGGCGGTCATTTTTAACAGTTAGTATAAGTTAATTTTGTTTTACTAATTATTTTGTTAATTTATAATAAAAACATTAATTATGTTAACTTACTATTAAACATTGTACAACTTTAGAACTAAGCGATTTTGGACATATGTTCATATGAAATTTTATGATCAAAATAACCCCAGGGATCAGCGCTTAAAGTTTGTCGCATATATTGAGAATCACCCTGTATGTTATAATTTTCATTTTAACAGGCGTTTCACTTTTTTAATTCAATCAAATAAAAAATTACAAACGGATTTACTGTGTTTTAATATCACCGATTATATTTTATAAAATATCAGCACTATTTTAATTTAATGCTAAAAGGACACTTTTCTAAGCAAACCATTGGTTAAACACCCTGGCCAAGCCCTGTTTACGAATCTTCCCTATTTCGATTCGACTCAAATTGTATTCCAAATTTACACAAATATACCAATTAACATACTTAATGACATGAAAATTTCTTCAACTTGATTTTTTTGGCAATGTGATAGTTTTACATCTCTCGTAGTCTCCTCGTCTTACTAGTGCCGGACCATGGTTCCTGGGGCACTTTAATCAGTAATAAGGCGGTGAAAGACCAACCAGAAGTTGTTGAATGGTTTGTCATCACTGACCAGTGTCGGCCCAATCTTCGTTAGTGTCCTCAGCTGCCACTATTTAGCTTTCAAAGCCTTCTTCTTTTTGCTTGACTCACCGCGAAGAAGTCTAGGCAGTCCTGAGCTCTCTTGGTAGAGACCTTAAGGTGGAGGTTGGTCCTGGAGCTCAACCAGACTGGCCACCAGCTTGTTCGAGGAGGCGCTCACCCTCAGCCATTCCCGATCTAAATCATGTATGTATTCCCGAAGAGGAGGAATTTCCAGGTCGTCTCGGATTTGCTGGTTTCGGACCATCCATGCAGTCTCCACTATTTGCCTTAAGACTCGGTTCTGGAAGACCTCCAAAGGTGTTAAAATGGATGTTGGCCATTATTACGAGGGAGAGCGCCCCGTAAGTAAGTATCAGTCTCAAAAGTTGTACATCAAATATGAAACGATAATATTTGCAAGAAATTATATTAACACGTAATACTAAAAAGAAATAATAATGTCTTTGGCGACCCCGTAGCTGAATACACTATATGACTGCTGAATATAGTGATCTTTTTGACTCATTAAATATACATTCTTCTCTGGCAGTTTATTGCAAAGAGTCGCATAAACTTGAAATTTATATAATAATTTGTGATGTAAGTCGCCCACTTAATATGGTATATTATTCAGCGTCCATTTTGCTAGCATTTCTAAGAGTACACTTCGACAAAATGACGTTTACGCCCATCTGTGAACACTCATTTTTCTAAATAATAATTTAAGCACTAGATTTGACAGTTGGAGGGCGTCAACTGATATATATATTGTTACGCTACACAGTAGCATACAGCCCGGATTAAAAAAAATAAATTTTAAAAGAAATACATTAATTGAATAAAAAAAAAATCAAGTTTTATATATGCCAGTGTCATCTATTTTTTATAATTTTGATTTAGAAGTGTTCTATCTCACCAGCCAGATGGCATGCAAGGCATGAAATTTCCGATCGAGGGGCGGTGACATAAAAAAAATATTGAATGGCTCGTTAACTCTCTTATATTTAACTCAGTACGCATGGAGATGTGATAGGATGATGTTGTCAATTGTCCTTTCCCTCAAATTCAATGTTTAAGACCAGTTTAAATGATGTGTTAGGCATGATAATGTCGTGTCTTAATCGTGTTCAATCCCTTATGTGTAAATGAAACATTTAAGTGCGAATAAAAGTGATTTTATTTATTTAAATCAAATTCAAAATGTGACTTGTTTAATATCAGACATAAATCTATGGATAATAATCTCAGGTAAGTCCGTGAGTTCGTTTAATTAATAACACTAAAGTTTCATTAAGTGATTCCACCTTTTGCGATTCAAATTCATAGTTTCTTACTTAAATACGTTTGAAATAAATTTTAAAAATCCCGCGTTTTCTGACCGTTCAAATGGAGTTATATTAGATTTGAATAAAGGTGTGAAACAGAGTAGCCAACCTTGATGGTAAATCACTGGATATTGGTTCGTAACGTAAAAACATAACAAATACTTATAAACCTAATTACACAAATTTCCCCAAAATAACTGGAGACCGCTTAGCTATGTTACAAACGATTTTCTAACCTCAAATTCAGCAGAACGGATTAATATAAAATTTCTTATAAGTATAATTGAATTTTGATTAGAATTGAAATAATACGTTTTTTTTTTAGGTAGATTTGACGTGGAGTACCTTTTTACAGGACCGAACTCTGCGTTCATCGGTGGTCAGGACTGTACAGGTCGGATATGGGCCCTCGTAACTCGTAGATCCATCAGGTCAGAGAGGATGGGTCGCTCAGGACAGGAACATTACTCGGAAAAATCGTCGTTGAAGAAAAATTACCCAAAAATCGTGTGTAATTTGGAATAAAATTTATGTGAAAACTTTGTTTAACAATTAACAATTATTTTTTAGGTCGTAATTTGGAATAAAATTGGATTTTATCGAAATAACCGTTAAATTTTTACGAGAACAAACTGTGATATGTCTGCCTCGAACGAGGTTCGGTTATTGAATGGTTCGAATTGAAAATGTTTTAACTGACTTGCATGCGATTGTCTCCAAGCAAGGAGTCCAACTGTCTTTTTTGTGAGAATCCGTTAATATAACCAAAAATGAGGAACCTCCATTTGTTTTGCATAAGAGAATGGCCATGTGATCGACAGGATTGTCAGATCTTCAACGATGTGAAAATAAATTAAATTACAAAATCTGGAATCACCTTACACTTTTTATATAATAAAGGTATGAGTCTCTGAATTATTAGAAAAATACATTTGAAATTTTTAAACGCTTATTACTATAAAAAAACAACAATCTTAAAATTCATTACTGTGCCCCCAAAAGGTAGGCAACCATTTATACACATAGAATTGTTACAGAATCCAATTTCCAGCAATTCCCATGTCTGTCTGTTGACATATCAAAGCAATTGGTCTGCCAATGCATATGAAAACATTACTAAACAAAATTTTACAGAAATAAATACTCTGTGAAAGAAATAAAACTGTTCACTCGAATTAAAGGTGGATCCAAATTTGATCTGTCAATAGCTATAGTAATATTATACTATACAAATTCTAATATTCTTTTTCGATGTGTAGGTGTATCACTGCTGATCATCTTGCTTCCTGAAGGGAAAATTCTAAAGGGAAAAGCCTCGAAGGACTTGCCAAATGCAGAGATTACCTACATCACCTGGACATCGTCTAGCTGTCTGCTGCTACATATTATATCCTTTTTTTTATTATATCTAATAAGTTTTAAAAAATAATTAAGTAAAATAGTGACATTCCCTTTTTAAATAATAGTAGAATATTAAATACTCTCTCCATAACAATATATATATATATATATATTATCACTCTTCACCGTTTGTATATTTCGTCAAAACTTGACGAAATGACGAATAATGACTTGACAAATAAACGAACGTCAAATATCTATAATATCAATCTTCTGTACTAATTTGTTTAACCTTTTCCAGAAATAAACTGTTTACCTCTTTCTGGACATCAATTCGAAAGGAAGTTATATTAATATTTTTGAAATCTCCCATTTCTTGTACGATAATATCCTGATTTTATAGCTGCTGTTGAAGAAAATAAAACAGACCTTTGATATCAACTTCATATTCGTGTGTATGTATTTAACAAACGATATTGGCAATTGATTTAACAATATTAACGGTGAATATTCAGAAATAACCTTTGATTCGTGAGGGAAATTGATAGAGTTGCTTATACATACATAAAAAGCGTGCCTAACATTCAAATAAGTTTGGTATAAATAGAAAGTATATTACATTTAGTTTCAAGATCCTATTTCGCCGGAAGCTTAAGTGATTGCTTATTAGGTATTTTTAGATCTAATATTAATTCTTCTAACGTAAAAGTGTAGTATGCTACAACTCAGATTTGATGTTCTATGAATAAAATAGGAAATAAATGAAATGGAGTGAAGAGAGCATTAAGAGAATAAACAAATCTTTGATTTTTGACGCTTTTCAGTTAACTTAATATTAGAATTTCGTTTTCAATGTGAGGGATACGCTCCAAACTTTAGATTAACATTACAATATATAAAATTTTACTGTTGTTTCAAATTATTATTATTCAAATAAAAATATCTAATGGAATTTTATATCGATAATTGTTTGAATAGTATTTTTAGCTATTTTTTTTTGCGGTTGGTATAATTACTAAAAGTGTCAATTGAAAATGTTTGAATAGCACACTGAAACAAGAAAATGTTAAATTAAGTAAAAAATAAGTACTTATATCCTATAATTAGGATTTCTGAATGTGATTTTCACATTTAGGCATATTTATTTCAATGATTTTAGATTAAATTATGTATCTCAGTTAGCTCCCACAGCAACAAAAATATGTATTTTACTAATATTGGATAAATCAGTATTAAACCAAAGTCTATATACATTATATTGCTCTGTTTTTCAGAACAAAATGGCCGGGATTTCAAAATTTTATTTTATTTAGTTCAATAGAATTAATTATTATTATTATTAAATTTATGTTTTCAATTTATTTATTATTTTACTTGTCCGTATACGAAATTTTTCTTTTTATTTTAAAAAATAAAATAAAATAAAATAATAAAGTAGTTTTTATCCACCCAGCGACCTTTCTGGTAAGTGAAAGAATACTGTGAAAAGTGACCTTCTACCTGCTAGGTGACACGGGACACTTCTAGGAGCACCAAATCGCCTATCAAAGCAGTATTCCTTGCTTCGCTTGCTAACGAATAAGCAGTTTCCTACCTGGGGATTCTATAATGTCTGTACGATCTGTGTATATGTAGAGTCGGCTCCGCGTGTTATTGTATTTTACTGGTGAAGATGGCTGAATATAATCTTCGTAATAAGCAAACAGGTGCTCCTGTTGATGAAGACGTACTGGCCCAAAAAATTGTGGATAAGTTATTGAGCTCTGATGACTGATGACACAAAATTTCTGCGACCATTTGTCCACGTTGTTTGTCGATAAAATCAAGGTATTAACCGATGAGGTGAACCAACTAAAAGTGCGTCCCGATGAAGTTAATAATAAAAACGAACATCTTGAACAATATTCTCGAGTGAATATTTTGCGAATTTATGTAGTAGCAGAGAATGAAAATTAAGATACAGGTGCCGTAGTTGTTAAATTGTGCAAAGAAAAACTGAACATCGACTTGCATACCATGGATATTGATATCTCACATAGATTGAAACATAAAAAAAAAAAACGGGATAAAGCCTATAGTTGCTCGTTTTACATCTCGTGCGACAAAAAGAAAATTTTCATGAATAAATCCAAATTAAAAGGTGCTTCTATAGTAATAAAGGAAGATTTAACTCAAACAAGGCTCTCTTTCATTAAGGAACTTAACAAATTTGTACAACCAAGATCGGTTTGGACGGCTGACTGTAACGCTTTCTGTAAGTTTAATGGTGTGAAGTACAAAATACAGTCATCGGACGATATTGCAAAGTTACGGAGCATTGGCTTACGCAGTGATACTACCTTTACTTTCTATTGCTGAGACTACGTAGAATGAAGGACTCTGTGGCGGAAGAATGGTCAGATTTGTTCTGCTTTTTTTTATTTTTTTTTTGCTTCCTCTTTTCTTATTATTTATTTCCATTTTCTGTATAAGTATATTTATGAATTTTCCTATACTAATGCATTATAATACTTGCTTATTGCTTTTGTTTGTTGTTTAATTACTTTCCTGGCACTTTAAATAAATGAGGTTAAAGCAACGTCAAAATGAAAAGAATAAATTTAAAATTCAGTGACATCTACGCGTAAATAGCAGAAACTAAATGTAATAGAAAACTAATATCTGGGTTATCGATATTTTTTAAGAATAACTATTTTACCACAGACCTACTCAGATAACCCTTAAATATTAAAAATTCCTAAAATAACTAAAACTGATGGCGGTTCATATAAATCTAACCCCAAATTAACATATAGTGAACATAAATTATAAAAACCTTATTTCTGGTTAATATTGAATTGAAACTAATTAATTATTTTCTCTTTTAGGTGTGATTTACTTGATGGAATACTAACTTGACTAGGGAAAGCACACACTCTAAGTGACGAACTGGCAATTCTCTGGGTACAGGTTCGACTTTCGGTTCAATTCGGATCAATAGCATGGAATGGTATTCTGGCCGGGATTCTTCTTAGGAAATTTTATAGGAAATTCTTGACAATTTTATAGGTAAACGTAAGGATTTAAATTATTCAGGAGTAATATCGACAATGTTTTAGGTAAACACTTTGTGTAACTTTGATATTTTTGATAATGTAGCATAAAAATCGTTGTAGGAGTTCAATATCAACCGTCGTCATTCGTGGCCACAGGCAGAATGAGGATTTAAATTACCAGTAATCAGCCTTCGATTGTTTTTCGAATAATGAAAAATCTCCCCGAGCAAAATATAATAAAAACATAAAAACATACCAGACAAGCTTGAATTAACCTAGAAAATAAAGTTTACATTATGAATTAATGGCTATACTTTAGCACCTATTGCTAAGATGGTCATTTTTTATAGTCATTTTAAAAACAAATTCAAAAATTTGCCTGTAAAGTAGGCAACCGAATACACGCTTCACCTTTCAATTACTTCTTCATTTGGCTTTGAAACCAGTTTTAAATGACTCTAAATTATATTCCATGCCCCTAATTCCACAGCAATATCTTTACATACATTCTAGCAACGTCTACATGTTCGTTCTGTATATTCCTTATCCATCTTCATCATATAAACTTGATATATTGATGGATTGCTTCATACGCTATCCCTTAACAGCTGATAAATTACTTGTTGTACGAGATTTCAACATTCTCAATTTTATCCATGATAACGCAAACTGTGAGCAGGCCAAGGTTATCAATAACTTTTGATACTTACTAGGCCATATATCAAAATTTACAATTCTCAGAGTAACATTTTAGATCTTGTACTATCAAACCTTACTTGCGAAGAACTATGAAGTGATGATTTACCATCGGTGTTCGAACAGGATTGCGACTCTTTCATGCTAGCTGTCTTACGCCGTTTACATTCGTGAAACAGCCGCATTCATGCGTCAACTTATTTGTGGATAGTTCTCTGGAAATTTGTATAAATTACGAAAAGGCAAAAAAAGGCAAGCATATGGCGTCATTATGTACTGGTATTTTATTGGAACACGTTGTTACTCGTAATCAGTTGTGGATGCTTTCAATCAAACGTCTGGAGCTGATTTGGTTGTCTATACGAGAGACAAATCAGAAATCACTGGCACAGGATCAAGCCCTCCATTGAGACTGAATATTAACTGTGTTGAGAAGACGAGAAGACAATTGCAACTTTTAAGAAAGCTCTGACCCTATCATATAAATCACAGCAGGTAAGGAGTTATGTTGAGATGGCTCGTTTCAATTCAAATGCCCTGTATATTATATACACGTTGTTACTCGCAATCAGTTGTGCATGCTTTCAACCAAACGTCTGGAGCTGATTTGGTTGTTCTATACGAGAGACAAATCAGAAATCACTGGCACAGGATCAAGCTCTCCAATTGCGACTGAATATTAACTGTGTTGAGAAACGAGAAGACAATTGCAACTTTTAAGAAAGCTCTGACCCTACCATATAAATCACAGCAGGTAAGGAGTTATGTTGAGATGGCTCGTTTCAATTCAAATGCCCTGTATATTATATACACGTTGTTACTCGCAATCAGTTGTGCATGCTTTCAACAAAACGTCTGGAGCTGATTTGGTTGTCTATAACGAGAGACAAATCCAGAAATCACTGGCACAGGGATCAAACCCTCCATTGAGATGAATATTAACTGTGTTGAGAAAGACGAGAAGACAATTGCAACTTTTAAGAAAGCTCTGGCCCTATCATATAAATCACAGCAGGTAAGGAGTTATGTTGAGATGGCTCGTTTCAATTAAATGCCCTGTATATTATATACACGTTGTTACTCTCGAATCAGTTGTGCATGCTTTCAACCAAACGTCTGGAGCTGATTTGGTTGTCTATACGAGAGACAAAATCAGAAATCACTGGCACAGGATCAAGCCTCTATTGAGACTGAATATTAACTGTGTTGAGAAGACGAGAAGACAATTGCAACTTTTAAGAAAGCTGACCCTACCATATACATCACAGCAGGTAAGGAGTTATGTTGAGATGGCTCGTTTTCAATTCAAATGCCCTGTATATTATATACAACGTTGTTACTTGCAATCAGTTGTTGCATGCTTTCAACCAAACGTCTGGAGCTGATTTGGTTGTCTATACGAGAGACAAATCAGAATCACTGGCACAGGATCAAGCTCTCCATTGAGACTGAATATTAACTGTGTTGAGAAAACGAGAAGACAATTGCAACTTTAAGAAAGCTCTGACCCTACCATATAAATCACAGCAGGTAAGGAGTTATGTTGAGATGGCTCGTTTCAATTCAAATGCCCTGTATATTATATACACGTTGTTACTCGCAATCAGTTGTGCATGCTTTCAACCAAACGTCTGGAGCTGATTTGGTTGTCTATAACGAGAGACAAATCAGAAATCAACTGGCACAGGATCAAGCCTCCATTGAGACTGAATATTAACTGTGTTGAGAAGACGAGAAGACAATTGCAACTTTTAAGAAAGCTCTGACCCTATCATATTAAATCACAGCAGGTAAAGGAGTTATGTTAAGATGGCTCGTTTCAATTCAAATGCCCTGTATATTATATACACGTTGTTACTCGCAATCAGTTGTGCATGCTTTCAACCAAACGTCTGGAGCTGATTTGGTTGTCTATACGAGAGACAAATCAGAAATCACTGGCACAGGATCAAGCCCTCCATTGAGACTGAATATTAACTATGTGAGAAGACGAGAAGAACAATTGCAACTTTTAAGAAAGCTCTGACCCCAACATTAAAATCAACAGCAGGTAAGGAGTTTATGTTGAGATGGCTCGTTTCAATTCAAATGCCCTGTATATTATAATACACGTTGTTACTCGCAATCAGTTTGTGGCATGCTTTCAACCAAACGTCTGGAGCTGATTTGGTTGTCTACACGAGAGACAAATCAGAAATCACTGGCACAGGATCAAGCTCTCCATTGAGACTGAATATTAACTGTGTTGAGAAGACGAGAAGACAATTGCAACTTTTAAGAAAGCTCTGACCCTACCATATAAATCACAGCAGGTAAGGAGTTATGTTGAGATGGCTCATTTCAATTCAAATGCCCTGTATATTATATACACGTTGTTACTCGCAATCAGTTGTGCATGCTTTCAACCAAACGTCTGGAGCTGATTTGGTTGTCTATACGAGAGACAAATCAGAAATCACTGGCACAGGATCAAGCTCTCCATTGAGACTGAATATTAACTGTGTTGAGAAGACGAGAAGACAATTGCAACTTTTAAGAAAGCTCTGACCCTACCATATAAATCACAGCAGGTAAGGAGTTATGTTGAGATGGCTCATTTCAATTCAAATGCCCTGTATATTATATACACGTTGTTACTCGCAATCAGTTGTGCATGCTTTCAACCAAACGTCTGGAGCTGATTTGGTTGTCTATACGAGAGACAAATCAGAAATCACTGGCACAGGATCAAGCTCTCCATTGAGACTGAATATTAACTGTGTTGAGAAGACGAGAAGACAATTGCAACTTTTAAGAAAGCTCTGACCCTACCATATAAATCACAGCAGGTAAGGAGTTATGTTGAGATGGCTCGTTTCAATTCAAATGCCCTGTATATTGCAAAGTTAGTGTTTAAAACAGAAAAGAAAAATATCCCGTTAGAAATCAACGTAAGCACCTCGCAATTCCAAAACTCATCACCCAATACGTAACAGGAACTGAACAGGCCAGCCAGCGAACTAATCACCCGCCGTCTATTAATCTATCTTTGATTCCAACGACGATTAGGCTTCACGAGCACGTTTCAACAATCTATCTTCCGCCAACGGTGAACGAATACTACCGCGTCGTACCCCACAGCACTTGTATAAGCCTCGACATCGCGAGCAGGTTAATGGAATCTCATTTGTTCGCGGTATTTCAACCACGTAACTGGCGTAAAGAATAACTTCCCCACGTAGATGTGACCCTACGTGTATTCGGACTGATATGGGGGCTTACTTGGTACCAAAAATTAGTTACAAAACACCCGTACAGCAGGGTACATCTCCGCGCAAAGCAGGTTGCTGTTTCGTAGTACAAGGAGACAAATATAGAAATTGAAAACGTGTTCGGAATAAACGGAATGAACTGTAACTGGAATTAGTAAGTTATGCTTGAAACGATATTAGACTGCGTAAAGTTGGGAGAAAGTTGCGCCTGTCTGAATAAAGGTGTTAAAGGATTTTAATTTGTTTTTGGGATGAACAGGAATAGGGTCAAAGTAAACATGGGAGTTCGTGTAACAAAGTTTTTTAATGGTATTAGCATGAAGTTAGGTTGATATGGTACAATATAAAATAGAACGACCCACCAACAGTGTATAAGAAATAAATGATTTTAATACTGCAAGAAATTGATAAAAAAAAAACTAATAGAAAATGTAAAATGTGTGGGCATTCTATTTAACAAAAATAAGCTAACCTAAAATTTGCACTTTTTAAAGGTTTCTTATAAAGCAACGCCAAGATATGCTAAGTTTTCAAACCTATTTGATGTACTTTCACCTCAGTAATAAACTCTAGATCTAGTGGTTATAATGGACCGGGCAATTCATCGAACTATGTTAATGCTATTTCATACCAAATATAAAAAATATTAAACACCGAGTATCAAAAACAAATATCAAAATCAAAACAAATAACGAATACCAAAATAATAAATGCCCCAGAATGCCAAATGCAGAAATGTCAAAGGTATCAGAATACCAAGTTCACCAAATTGACAAAATAAAAAATAAATATCAAATATCTCAGACCGCCAAATATGAAATACCAAAAATCCCGCAAAATTAAAACAGAAAAATGTCATATTGTAGAATATCAAATACCCCAAAGTACCAAAATCCAAAATAACAAATATTCCAGAATATCAAGTACAAAAATGTCAATCTATAACAAAGCTCCACAATGCCGAAAACCAAAATACCAAACACAAAATGTCAAACACTGAATACAAAAACTCTAAAATCCACGATACAAACACCAAGCCACCAAATATCGCACATACAAAAAAAACTAATTGCAAATAGCAGATGTCAGAATATAATATTATATAGGATGCCAAGATACAGAATAACTAATACTAAAATATCAAACATTATATAAAACCCCAAATACTACAATACCAAATACCAAAATACCAAATACAAATTTAAATAATAAATACAATAGCCTAAAATGCACTATATCAGACACCAAGACACCAAATATTGCACATACGCACACACAAGCAGTCATACTGCAAAATACCAGATATCAGAATACCAAGTGCTGTACGATGTCAAAATATAGAATGAGCAAACCAAAATATCAAATATTACATAAAACCCCAAGTACCACAATACCAAATATTCCAGAATACCAAGCAGAAAAATGTCAATCAAAAAGTACTGAAACGCTAAGCACCATAATACCAAATACCAAACACCAAGACACCAAATATTGCACATATGCACATACAAAAAAAAAGTCAAATTGCAATATACCAGATATCAGAATACCAAGTCTGAAGAATGTCAAAATACAGAATAACCAATACGAAAGTACCGAATATTATATAAGACTACAAGTACCACAATACCAAAACACTAAGCTGCACAATTCGAAATACCCAGTTACCAAATACAAAATGTCAAATAACAAATACAAATATCAAAATTCTGTATTTTACGAACACCAAAATATCAAATATCCCAGATTGCCAAATACAAAAAATTGAACAACAAATACTAAAATGCCAAATACCCAAATACCCAAATACCAAAATACGAAAATATCAAATATCCCCAAATATTAAATAACAAACATTAAAATACCAAATACTAAAATTCAGAATACCAAATCTAAAATACCGATTACATAATGCTAGGTTATTTATTAAAATTCCTATATGTAATTTCAAATGACTAAAACGCCATACTGAAATGTCAAATACTGAATATAAAAATACCAGATACCATAAAATACCGAATCTCATATACTAAAATGCCACAATAAAATGTCAAGTACTATAATATCGAATACCAAAATTACAATCGAAAGTGCCAAATACCAAGATACCAAATACCGAATATAAAAATACCAAATACTTTAAAGTACCAAATTTCAAATACTAAATTATCAAATATCGAAGTACCCAAATAACAAAATAGCAGGTATCAAAATATCAAATACTAAGATCCAGAATACCAAATCTAAAATACCAAATACATAATTCTAGGTTATTTATTAAAATTCCTTTATGTAATTTCAAATGACTAAAACGCCATACTGAAATGCCAAGTACCATAATATCGAATACCAAAATTATAATCGAAAATGCCAAATACTCAATATAAAAATACCAGACACCATAAAATACCAAATCTCATATATTAAAACGTCACACTAAAATGTCAAGTACTATAATATCGAATACCAAAATTAAAATCGAAAGTGCCAAATACCAAGATACCAAATACCTAATATAAAAATACCAAATACCGTAAACTACCAAATTTTAAATACTAAAATGCCAAACATCGAAATACCGAAATACCAAAATAACAGGTATCAAAATACCAAATACTAAAATTTAGGACACCAAATCTAAAATTCCGAATATATAATTTTACGTTGTTTATTAAAATTCCTGTATGTATTTCATAGTTCTTGCAAAGTCGTAAGTTGATATGTGTTTACCAGATAATGACTGATTTTTGGCACAATGCTTTCATTGTAAACACAATAGATTTTTATTGACTACCATATGAACACAAATATTTTTGAATCTACAGTATGTTTCTTTTATTTAAACAAAAACGCTCTTAATCGAAGCAACACATCTTTTTCCAATCTATTAGATACTAATTTACGACTAGATTATAATCAATCCTAAAACAATAATACAAGCTTAAACACTATTAAATCTTCAGTTTACAAACAACTCATTAAGATCTATCTGATATCCTCTCCATATTCCGTGCAGAACTAAACAGTACTCATACAACAAATGCAAGATGTTCTGTATATCGCGGTTAAACGTCAAATTTACATACGAATTCAATAGCAAATACATCTAGAATTACAAACTAAATCAGCAATATTACAATAATCCCGAACCAACATAGATATCTCGTAAACAACATATCTAAATATAATTTGGGACGCACTTAATTCTATTTTTTCTCTGGAATTGTATTAGCTGTTAATACAATGCAATTAATCCTGTGAAGTATTCAGGGTAATTTTAGGTTCTGGTACATTTATTCTTGGACTATTTTTAAAGACGCTTTATCCTGAAATACAATTAATCAACTATACGAGTTTCTAGTAGGTCATATGTTCTTTAACGTGTTCTATTCTAGAATAATTAAGTTGTCCAACAGGGAAAAAAAAATAGGCTTATAGATAACACAGATGTCTAGGATGAGAATTTACGAGTATGTTTTTGAGCACAGGGACATTTAAGATATTAGAATCTTTTTTCTAACATTGTGTTGGTTGGCGCTGACGTATTGTAATTTCTATTTTAATTGCATTCGCTGTTAGAATAAATCATTGAAATATATGTATCATACTCCGATGGCAATGCTTTCAATTATAAATTGTGTAAAATGTCTTCGCTACGTAGCTTGACCTGGTGCTTAAACTTTTAATAGAATTTCGTCTTTAGATTTTATAAATAGTGTTCTTTGTTGTGGATGTTATAAAGCGAAGTTGGTGCCTTAAGTTTTCATCTAGATGCAATATTGGAAGTTCAGTTTATTCATTGTTAAATTGAGGAGAGGTTTGAAAAGCTGGTAGAAGATTCGCTTTCAAGTATATTTAATAGAGCTCTCAAATAATGACTTTTGTGGAATTCTTTTTTCATGATGGGAACCTTCATTAGTTGGACAAGAAAAATTAAGACGAAATAATTGGAAAAGCAGCCAAGGATTGATGAAAAGACGATTCCTTATTTACATGTATCTAAGATTTCGCTGTATATTTTCAGCTTCATCAGAGAACAAGTTTCTAAAAGGACAAAGAAAGGGACGAACACTTAAATGTTGTAAAATACATAGGTAAAAGATGATAATTAATTAATTCAACCCACAGCAAAAGATGTAGAACCACCTGAGATGATAAGGTTAACAAGACCTTATCATCTCACGTGGTTCCACATCATGGGAGAATTTCTACAACTACAATAGCCTAGAGGACGCTCTGACGTTAAAAAAATTACGAATAGCATTATCTTTAGTAAAACCAAGAACGCTATGGAGGGCTGTTGTTCAATGTCTTCTTGTCAAATATTCAATGTTAAAGTGCTTAATTTAAATGAAATTGTGTGAAAGAGACTCTTATACGTCAGGTATCAATGTCGTTGGTCGACTTTGTGAGGTAAAGAAAACATTTAAGTTAAAATAAATGAGATTTTATTTTATTGAAGGTTCGAAATGAGCAGCAGTGTAAAATAACGTGAATAAGAAAAGATCTAACTCAGGTTAAGTATCATAAGTTCGTTTATTTAGTAACAAATACGTTTTTAATTAATAATTCCAAGTTTTACAATATAATTTCATCATAGCAATATAAATATGTTTAATTTTAAATTTAAAAATTCCTGTGTCTTTCTAAACTGTGTACCTATGTGATTCTATGTTGAAATATCGGTTAGTAATCAGCATATGCAACATTTGATAGCATACACTACTGGGTATTCAGTTTCGTGCTGTGAATAAATATATTTTAGTAAATTTCACACTGCCACTTTATACATATTTTTACAACAGTTGCCACAAAATGGTCGGTGGTCGTATACAAAATTTTCTAACCCAAAAAATTGTCAAACATGGAAACAACATTTCTTAGAAGTATATTAAAATTTAGATTTGTGTTTAGGTTGATCTGGGCGCAGAATATCTTTGGAGGGAGAATCGGCTAGCATCAAAGTGGGCAAGTCTGGTCAGAACATTGAGTGGGAGCCCTGCTATTTCGAATTACAGAGATTGGCTCAGAAAAGGGAACATTTCTCTGGAAAATCGTCGTTGGAGAAAATTACCCAACAGTTCGGTAGGTGAAAATTAGGTTAAAGTTAATATAATTAACTTCGTTTTAAAATAACCATGATTTTAGATAGAATTTGGAATAAATTTTATCAGAAAAGCCATTAAAATTTATAAAAATTACTTGAGACACGACCGTCTCTCATGCTTTTGAATTGAAATTCAAACTTCAAAAAAAAAACAGACAACGATAGCGATTGTCTTCTCAAGGACTGCAAACTGCTTCAGAAAAATCCGTTAATTTCACGTATGTGAGGGAAATATAGGATATTTAACATATGAGAACAGTAACCCTCCTGTGGGTTCCGGGTCATACAGGAGTGGAAGGAAACGAAATAATGGATAATCTCGCGAAAAGAAGGGACTGGAATGCCTTTTGTAGGGCCTGAACCTTTTTGCGGGTTAAGCAGCAGTACAATACTGAAGAAACTAAAAATAGAAATGGAGCAGAGAAAATCCAGTTACTGGGAAAATCTCCAGGGAATGAGGCAAAGTAAAATTCTTCTGGGGAACTTATAATCAGAAGAGGTTTACAGAATGAATCAACCTGAGTAAGAACAACGTTCGCATATTAACAGGAATACTTTCAGGCCATTGTAGACTGAAAGGACACCTGAGTAAGCTTAGATTGGAAAAGGAATCTGAATGTAGATTTTGTAGGGAACAGGATGAAACACCCATCCACCTCCTGTCAAACTGCGTAGCACTGTGCAGCTCGAGGGCGTTGCACCTGGGAGCACGTCAAATCGAAGAGGAGGACTTACCTAACCCGGGGCCTTCTGATATCCTATACTTTCTGAAAGGAATAGGATTGGAAGGACAGATGTAAAGCAGCAAGAATAGGGGACACAACAGATCTTTTAGGTCGCAGTGTAACACCAGTCTTCTATTTACATACATTACATTACAACACATGAGAACACCCATGTGACCAAAAGAAACTGTGAAATGTTTAAACTAAATTGAAATAAATAATTATTGCAAAATTCTAGAATCACCTTACATTCATTATAAAACAAAGGCAGGCGTGTGTTGTGCATCATAAAAAAATTATTTTGAAAAGTGACAATACATAACACTACATTTAATTAGCAATTTAAAAATATTAACTGTACAGTGGATATGCAACCTTGCATACATGTTAATTTTGGACCAAACCAATTCCCAGCAAGGTTCCCTATCTTTTCATGTTGACATACCTATCAGTGAACTTGTTTACAAGCTTGCTTTACTTGCTTAAAAGCCTTATTAAACTTAATTTAAGAAAAATAAATACATAGTAAAACAATTAAGATGTTCATTTTGAACTGAAATCGATTCAACTTTAATCTGTCAAAATCTGTTATAAATATTCAGTATTCCAATTCTAATATTTGATTTTGATCTGTAGGTGTCTTTCTACTGGTCATCTTTACTTCCTGAACATCTACATTCACATTAAAAATTATAATTTGTTTATAGAATTTGCTTGCCTTATCGTTATTTTTCATTTTTTTGAGTTGATAGTAGAATTATTAATTTTAAATCTAATGAACAGATAGGACATATACAAAGTGATTCTCAATATATGCGACAAACGTTAAACCCTGATTCCTGGGGTTATTTTGATCATAAAAGTTCATAAGAACATATGTCCAAAATCGCTTGGTTCTGAATTTGTACAATGTTTAATATTAATGTTTTATTATAACTTAACAAAATAATTAGTAAAACAAAATTAACTTATACTAACTGTTGAAAATGACCGCCCCCAACCGCAATACAAGCTTCTATCCTCCGTCGTATTGACTGGCGAGTCCGTTCTAAAATACCAGGGGTATTTCGAATTGTTTGAAAAGCTGCGATAATACGATTTCTCAGTTCATCGACATTTTCAATGGGAGTCGTATAAACTAATGATTTAAGGTGACCCCCAGAGAAAAATCTCCAAAGAATTTAAGTCTGGATACCGAGGAGGCCACGGTTGTGGATCTCCCCGTCCTATCCACCGATCTGGATACGTATTGTCGAAAAACTCGCGAGCAACTAAACTAAAATGCGCTGGAGCACCATCATACATAAAATACATGTTTAATCTTAATTGCAACGGAATTTCTTCCAGCAGTAGTGGTAGCTCCTCTTCAAGAAAATTGCGGTATACCTCGCCATTTAACCGCATCAGTAAAAAATGTGGACCTATCAAGTGATCTCCAACAATTCCGGTCCACACATTGACAGAGAATTGATGTTGATGACGGGCATTCACTAGTTCGTGCGGATTTTCTTCGGTCCATATGTGATTATTATGAAAATTAATAATCGCGTTTCTAGAGAAAGTGGCCTTGTCGGTGAAGAATATTTGAGCCAAATAATCAGGATTTTGTGCGATTTTGTGTTTCATCCATTGACAAAAAGCCACTCTTTGCGGAAAATCTGCCGGCAAAAGTGCCTGCACCCGTTGAATGTAATATGGATACAACAGTTGATGTTTCAATATTCTCCAAACTGTGGCCTGAGTAATGTTTAAAGCAAACGCGATTTTTCGGGTGTTTGTAGTAGGATGTTCTTTAATTTCATTTAGTACCATTTCTTCAACTTGTGGAGTTCTCACTGTAGATGGGTGCCCGTTATCAGTCGTCCATCTTTCAAAATTTCCCGTTTCACTACGAAGTTGGTGAAGACGGGCAAATATTGAATGATGCGAGATGATACGGCTCGGGTATCGTTCTTCATAAAGACGTCTAGCAGCACGCGAATTTCCATTTTTTGGCAAGACCGTAAACGAAATGCATATCACACATCTCAGCATTCGTGTGTAATTCATTTTAGAAAACAGAAACTGGCAATAAACTGAATGAATACTCTGACAACTATTGACAAATATTGAAATGACAAATAAACAATTCCCTCCTCTCAACACAATAGTTTTTGAAGAACCAACTGTGATATTATATCGTGTTAGTCATAGTTCACAATTTATTATTAAACATTCGATAACTTTAAAACCAAACCGTTTTGGACATATGTTCTTATGAACTTTTATGATCAAAATAACCTCAGGAATCAGCTCTTAAAGTTTGTCGCATATATTGAGAATCACCCTGTATAGAAATAGTAATCCATAAAACATGGAACAAATCCGAACAATATCCTCATTATGGTGTTTGAAGCTCCCAAATCAATTTTCCCTTCTTATCTCAGATATCCAACGTCATCCAGCTGACAATGTGTTAGAGACGGCTGCTTCCGTATTCGCAAGTGAAATAAAATACCGGAGAGACTGTATAAAAGTGCTGATGGCTAAAATTGACCGGCGTCCGCGTCAAGGAATCCAGACAGGAATCCTGTAATTGCATTTTTGCTCTACGGAGATCGTATTTCGACGGAGTATCCGTTGAATTTAGCTACGGAATAAATAGACGTCCAATGCATAATATTGTTATTCGGTGAAGTAGAAGATATAACATATACCAAAGGGTTTCAGTGTTTCTTTGTGCAATCGAAAATAAATTTTTACAATTTGTATTTTTCCTTTTTTTTTTGTTACGTATGACACTATAAATGTTTGAATATTTGTTTCCTTCGTCATTTTTAGAGTTTCAATGAGGTAAATAGTCTTTAGGGCCGGTGTAGGCCGGAAAAGTTACCAATAATTAAGACGAAAATTAAATTTGATTGCCTATCTTTTCTACTTCTTGTATTACTATGATTTCCATTAATTTTTCAAACAATTGAGGCGAAAGAAACGGTGTCTAGCGGGATAGCGCGTTCATTGGGTATGGATTAATTTAGCCTAGTGTAGTTTAAAAAACGTTTAGGGTTAAGCTTGGTAGTGATTGGTGGGATATTACTTTAACTGAGAGATGGACTAGGAAATTTAACGGCAACGTTGCACGTTTTAGAGAAATGGAGGTTCATTTGTCGTATCAGGTGGTAGGTAGAACTAATAACAGGTTACGATAATTTTAAATTATATTTATGTGGAATTGAGAGGGTTAATGATTCGCATTGTGAATGTGGTGGGGTAGATACAGAGAGGAATATTTTACTTGAATGTCCACTCACTGATGGGTGGCGGTCGCGTAGTTAGGGCATTAGCTGAATGGGTAAATTGGTCGCGACGCGAAACAGATATTAGAGACAACAGCTCGCAAAGGTAGAACACTCTAAAAAATGATGGTAATTTTACCTCACTGGTATGTGAAAAAACATATGAAATATAAGGTAAAATTACACCAAAAAGAGGGTAAACATCAGATTACCACAAATTAGGTGTAATTTTGGCTGGTAAACCGACTTTGATGGAAAAATATTTGAATAAATGAAGTAATTTTGCTTAGGGGCAAGGAAAAATAACATATTTCGTGGAATATTACCCCTTATGTTGGTAAAAATACAATATGAACAATACAAGGGACATGAAATTCTGATTATATATATTATATATATGCATCTGTTATTTGATTGGAACACAAAATGTTTTTTTTAACATTGCATTAAATTGTGTCGCTTGATCAAAAATTAAACCCGTTACGAGAATGCATTACATAGCCGTCGACTATACAACGCGCAAGCGTTTGAGGTACGCAGTTTGAATACAAGTGCAGCATCTACACTGATGGCTTCAACGCATAAATGTAAATGGTGTGTTTTTCATTTTGCTTTGTAAATAAAGATTGAGGTAAGTTCATTTTACATCAATTATGTATTGAGATGATTGCCATGTACCTAGCTATAACAGCACACATAAATAATAGACATACACCTGCGTATGGATATCTAATATGATATACTGGGAACTTAACCTCAATAGCATTTGGCGGTATTGTTGCTACAAGATATGATACATTTATTTAAAGTTTTCAACGTGTAGGTGACACGCAGGAAACTACCGTATCAAACTCTTCAATTTAAACAACAGAAAGTCTTCGTTTTGAAGGAGTCAATTCTTTTTTTTTCTCTTTCATTAAACATTTGGAAATATAAAACGGCTAGTGTCTTGCCGTTATTGGAGGCTATGTTTTCGTTGTTAAGTGATGATACAAGTAAAGTAAGGAAGTGACTATTTTGGGTTTACTCTAGGATTTAATGACAGAAGTAAAGTAGGTATTAAGCACTTATACATGCAAATGTGCAAGACCGCAGGACGGCAAATTTGAGTTCAATAGTTAATCACAACATTATTTATGTATATACTAGTATTGCGGGAATCACCAGATATCAAAAACCGGTTAATCGATTTTTAGTAAAATTCAGTTTTTAAAATCGATTTTCAAAACCAGTTTCAAACTAAAAACAATACGTATTCCTTTTTTAAAAGTGCTATGTATTTTAAATTCGGAAAACCTATTTAAGGCGCAATAATTTGCTTTTAAAAACCGGTTTTGATTTTGAAAACCGGTTTTACCGGTTACAATTTTTAAAGACGATTAATCACTGCATCCAAACCCCGGTTTCACATAAAGAGGCTTCGATTCGCAGCACTATTATCTACATACCATATACTTTTAAATGCTAAATTTATTAAAAATTTTCAGGATAGATCTAAACTTGAAGAAATTGAGGTGAATACACCGTTGATAATATGCTTGGAAGAAGGTATTAATAAAAATATATTTATTTCATATGCTTTTTACATTTATTTTTCTTTTCTAGGAAATGTGAAGTCGCATTCTTTAATGGTAGAAAGACAGTTATTAGACCCAACAGATTCATTTCGTTCTGCATTACAACAAAGATGGCGGCATATTTTAATTTTCATTTGCAGTACGCAAAAGAGGCTTCTAACACATTAGAAGTTCTGCAAAGGTATTTTTTTAAAAATATACCCTGAACAGGGCAACAAAAATAAAAAAAAACTCCAAATCCAAACTCAAATTGATAAGATTTTTTAATGTATTTTTTTAGTCAAAATTTATTTTATGGTTACATTCAACTAGATCTTTGTATTATGAATACAACCAATTCTTAGTAACTATTGGCTTTTCTTATCGACCTTTCTCCCAAAATGTTTACTCTTTAAAACATTGCTTATTGAATTTAAAAATTTATTGAAATTATTGTAAACCTTCTGTAATCCAACTAATTAATATATCTTTTAGAAATTATTAAAATTAAATCTAAAATTATAAATGGTATATTTTGAATATTTAAGTGGAGAAGCATTAAGTTCTAAATAACATAAACATGTTATTAGATAACTGAAACTTAATATTTCTGGATGATAAAACAACCTAATAATCAATTATTTCGAATTTCTTTGTTGTTACTCTAATCTATACATTAAAAAAAAATGTGGTAAAATTACCCCAAAAATAGATGGCAACTGGGCTACCGCCTATTTTTGGGGTAAATTTACACCTATCGGGGATTTTTCATATACTGGTAGAATATTCCGTGAAGGTGTGGTAAATCTACCTGAA
>RXPK01004526.1:0-72446 GCA_004143645.1 Protaetia brevitarsis
CGGTATCCTACACTTTCTGAAAGGAAATAGGATTGGAAGGCAGCTTGTAAACAGCAAGAACAGGGGACACAATAGATCTTTTAGGTCGCAGTGCAATATCACCTTTGCAATAAACATACATACATACAAGCATTTAATTAATTTTATTCAAAAGAGTTCAAACGTCAATAATTACACCAAATTAAGAATATCTTAGATACGATTGAGTTTATTGAAGGAGGAACCCTGATATGAACTGATTAGAAATAATGCGATAAATTCACTAGAAGGACATAAATTCGATCATTCTATTAGAAGTATGAAAGTTGATATGAACCCACCGTACACCGAAAGAGAGTTTGAAAAATTCTAATGAGCCAGTGCATATATACACATATATCCATCCTTTGCGCACACTTCTAAAAATGGCGTACTCTGCTGTGACTATAAATTATAGGTCACTAAATCTTGCAATTAGCCGACACGACGCGCCGTAAACTAAACAATTAAACGCACCCCATTAACCTAAAACTTTATAGCCGCATTTGTTTCAGGCAATAAACTTGTCACTTTATACCTAAAAGAAGAGGTAGATGAAAAGAAGCAGTTTGAGCCCACCTCCAGTACTCTTTACGGCTTTAAAAATCGAACAGCTACGCTTCAAGGGCCGTTCTCTTGCCATTTACATACGCACTAAAATCCAATATGTACAGAAATCTCTAAAATACACAATTCGGATCTGAACGGTCGGTCCTAGCTCCATTAAATCCTCGAAAACGCCCCCGGATTTGGTTTAAAACACACGCCTGGGCCGACTTATCGCACACCATTAGGTTCGTCGGGGGCGGATGGCTGGCCAAGCGACTTTAAATTTTATGCAAATCGACCGTGTGTTAACAAGAAATTTCCACAAATTGTAGTCCGCGCCAGTTGTTTTTTTTTTTATTCTCGTTCTTCCGCACGCGTCCTTTCGCTAACTAGTAGTTATAACAACAGGCGAGTTCGTGTGCGATAACGGCTCGGATAAATGGGAAAGATTCTTATCGGATCGGATTAATTAAAAGGTCCGTTGAGCGTCTAAAAAGTGTGCTTGCCCGGACATCAAAGTTGACCGCGTAAAATCAATTAGAAGACAGAACGGGTGAAAGTGATTTAGATGCACACGATATTATTCTACATATCTTACACAGAGCGTACCCAGTGAGAACAAGTTGGTTACATTTACGTGAATTTAACGTTGTATTGGTTGAAACAACGTTAATGGTTATAATTAACACGTTTATTATATAACCAATTTTTAACTATACATTGAAGAACGTTATATTAACTAAGAATGTAACGGATAGTTTAAATTTAACTAAAATAACACGTTGTAGTTGCATCGTTTATTTTAGGTATAAAACAACGTTTACAATATGAGAAATTATTAACTGAAATGTAATGCATAGTTTAAATATAACTAAAATAAAACGTTATAGTTTCACTGCTTATTTACGTTAAAAAAACAACGTAGAAATATGAAAAATTATTAACTGAAATGTAACGCATAGTTTAAATATAACTAAAATAAAACGTTTTAGTTCCACCGTTTACTCTACGTGAAAGACAACGTTGAAAAATGAAAAATTAGTGGCTGAAATGTAACGCATAGTTTAGATATAACTAAAATAAGACGTTGTAGTTTCACCGTTTACTTGTTGGAAGACGTTTGAAAGACAACGTTGAAAAATGAAAAATCGTTAACTGAAACGTAACGCATATTTCAAGTACAACTAAAATAAAACGTAGCTTCACCATTACTCTACGTTAAAAAGCAACGTTGAAATATGAAAAACTATTAACTGCAATCCAACGCATAAGTATAAGTATAGTTAAAATAAAATGGTGTTAAATTTGTTTGTTTTAAGATAAGATGTGCTTTTGCATGAATGAATGCAAAATGTATTTAACAATAGGTAACACAATTATTGTATTAAAACTGCACTACTGATGAATGTATCATCCCTCCCCATTTCAAATAAACCTTCCATCCCTGTTGCATCTGCAACGTGCACGGAGCACTTGCAGTATGCTTGCAGTCACATGTCTACTACGCTAGTCGAGTGTTAGAACTTTTCTTTATCTTTATAACAAAGTTTTATATTAATATGTGATACGCAACAATCAGTGTATTTAACTAAACGGTGAGTAGCTAGGTACCCCATCAATTAAGTCTATCCAGGTTATATTTGCATATACGATGCACATTGCACGTATAATTATGTATATGCATATACACAATTGGCAAAACAGCATAGTAGCCATCTTAAAATAAGAACACTAATGTCAGAAATTTAACTATATTCTAAAATTTGTTCTTGAGGAACCTGGTTTCTTAGTATACACCACCTTCTTACTTTATTTTCAAATATATAGGTTAGAGAATGCTGATGGTTCTAAAATCTGGACTTGTGTAAAAGAAATTATTCTAATTACTGTTACATGACGTCGTTGCAGTGAAGCAGAACTGGAAGGGAAGGAACACTTAGTTTTCACAAAACGGGAACCAGAGATAATACGGAAACTATAGTAACAATATACAGTGAGTATTAAATACTTTCATTCGTTTGTAATACAAAAATCTAGGAAACCAATCAAAGTAAACATTAACTTATATATATATATATATATCCCTAAAATTTACAGCCTGTAGTCCTTGGTGTTACTTATGATACCTATTGTTTGAGTCTTCCATTTAAAGTTACAATTAAACAATACATACATACAGCAGAAAGTGCAGTGAAGGACTGGTTGAAATATACGCCCAATGGACTGTTTGGTAGAAGACCTGGATGTGCAGAAAAAGGGAAAATGTATATATCTATAAATGAAATGACCTCGTTACTTTCTTAGTTTTGGTAAAGAATTCTATTATCTTTTTATTATTATTATTATTATGTTATTATTGCATTGTATTATATTTATAGGTAATTACATTTTAGTTTTTCTGAAGAAGCGTTATGTTTCATTGAAGAGCTTATTCTAAGTTCAATACTATGATGTGATCATTGAATGATTTAATTAAAATAAAATTTAATTTAGTATTGGGCATTATTACTTTTAATCTATAACTAATTTTTCGTTATCACCACATAAAACGGCACTGTAAATAGAAAGTAACATATATGTCACATCTGGAACTTGGTAAGTGTTGTACAGTTTCTATAACGCTTAGCTACTAAGCTTAGAGCGCATGAATGCAACGAACCTGATAATTCATCTATAATTTATAAAGCTGTTGATTTTCATACATTCGGCACCTCACTAAATTACGCAGATGTGACGTTACTACTACGTGGTTATAAAGGTTTGATATAGAAATTTTATTAACCCTTCGTTAGTGTGGTGGAGTATGCCATACCCCAGTATGTAGGCAACATACTGGGTATGGCATACTCCACAACTAAGAAGGGTTACGTTGAGTTAGTGTTACCTGTAACGATTTTTTACGTTTTTACATAGATGTTTTATGAACGTTAAACTCCACTTACCAATAAACGTTTGTTTGAACGATAATATCACGTAGCACTTAAACGTACTTTTTAGGTTACAGAGGTGGTTTATTAAACGTTATAATACCTTGTGCTAAACGTTTTATTTAACGATATTTTCTATTAAAAATTAACGTTAAAATAAACATTAGCATATGACGTGAATAACGCTTAATAAGTAACTTTTGTCAACGTATTTTGTCGGGAATAGATATGTCGCTTCGACGTTGCTTTTATAAACGTTACGAAACGTTCGGTTACCGTTAAGAACAAGTTTTGTTTTTAACGTTTTGTTTATTGGGTTATTCGTGCAAAATCACATTCATTTGTAAAATTCTTAGGGCCGGTTTCATAGTATCTGTTACTTTAGCACTTTAACAAAAGTCAGTGTATTAATTATGGGAACTTTAAAGTAAAGTAATCTTAAAGGTTTAAAGTGACATTATGAAACTCACCCTTAGTCTTTTATTTTAATTTGAAAATGCTCTGCCCTACCTCTAGCGTCTATACAAAGCCTCGAAGATTTCAATATTTCTTAACATGTATTTTTATTTACGCATTGTTGTTAAAAAAAGCAATTTATATATGTTTATTGAAAATCTACAGGGTGGGCAAATTTTATTTTTTTATAGAGTAGACACAACGATAATAGATATAAGAAAAGTAAGCAGAAGGTTACGATTTCTTTTTTCGAGTTTGGCTTAGTGATCCAAACAGATTGAAGCTAACTTGTTTAGTTCCAGATATACCAGGCATTTTTCAAAATCAGCCATTTTCTTTCAATCGTTATAAGTCCGATGCCATAATATATAGAGGAAATATGCTCAGATATGTTTTATGTGGTTGTTTATGAGGAATACACTGTCTTCTTTTTAAAATTTGGTATTATACGAATTATTTACAAAAGTAATTCCTTTTAAATGGAACACCTCTGTATATCTTTAGGTAATACGAATAGTATGATATTCTAGAGTACTTTATTCAGCATAATAATAATGCTGATGTGGCAACTGAAACATACTTTCACCGTTTTCCAAACAGAAGACAGACGAATAAAAATATTTTTGCAAGACTAAAAGATAATCTTATTAATTTTGGTTCGTTCAAGCGACAAGACCATAAAAATATAACATTGAAGACTCGGAGAACACTGCTGTTAATGCTATTAGTTGCCTGTCATTATTCAAAAGATTTAAAGATGAAATATAGTAGTAGTAATCTTTACGGAACATTTTAAAAATATTTACTCTGTAGAATATGAGATAAAGGAGTTCTACTCTTGATGGATAAATTAAAATAGAAGTAGGCAAGTAGGACGGTGCCGCGTAATAAAACAAGAATTATCAACGAACACGTCTGCATTTAATACCTATAGTTTGAATTAGTAGAGAAGGCATAAATTCAATTACTAATACTATATCACTATATTTAGCAGTGATAGAGCAGTGAGTAGTGAGTTTGCCGCGTTGTCTAAAATATTCCCAAACTTATCCAATGAAAATGTCTTTAAGTTTTATAATGCCTCTTATAAACACATAAACACTAATGAAATACTCTTCATTCTCATTTAATATTCTTACATTTAACTATCGATTAGTTCAATTTCATAGTAAGATGATTTTAGAAACATTTTTTTTTTCTGTTGTAGATATTTAAATTAAAAGTAAAGTTATTTAAGTAATCGCAATTCAATTTTATTTTAATTTATGACAACTGGCAAAATTATAGTAAAAAATTTGGGACGAATCAGACCTTTTATTTGTTTGCTTTTCATCTTCTTTATATTTTTAACTTTTAACATTTAATAATCCAAAATGTAAAAATACTTCAACCAAGTAGCGATAAATAGATATATTTCAATCTTTTCGATAGTCAAGTGTTTACATTTCTTTACGATCTTATCTCAAAACCGCAAACAAACATAACAGCTGGCGGTGTCTATTGCCGGAAGCCGAAAAAAAAAATATCTAAATCCTTTTTATTTATTTTATTGAGTAGAGTCGAATGTTACAATGTATCCCGTAAAAATTGTGTTCACGTCATATTTTTCTTTACTATGAAGCTACGCGGAATTTTTTTTCTCTTGCTGTACCTATTTGGCAACAGAGACAAATATAGTACAGGGAATGTGGCATTCAAGAGAGCGCACAGTGGTCCGGAGTTAGTTGAAAACGGAACTAATTATTATTTTTTGACTAAATTTCTCTCTCTTGATCAATTGTAGATCATGAAAAAAATGTAAAAATTATTTTTTTTTAGTTATCGATTTAGTGAAAAAAAATAATTATTTCCCTTCACTTGAGACCATTGTATATTGTCGAGATCCACAATAAAATAAATAACTTTCAAATGAGTAAGTAGTAGCACATAAATATTTTATGTTTTTACAGATACTTCAAGCTATCTAATTTTTGCAAAGCGGGGACTCGCGGGGTTTTTTTTAATCTCTCCCTAAAACCAAAGTTGATATTATGTCGACAAATAACGGGAGAAGAAACTAATATTTTTTTTTCTGGATAGAGACTTGTCTATATTGACATACGTCTATCGTAAAAATAATATGTTTATTCTTATACCAATTATATTATGACTTTCTACAACTATCGGTAATTATTTGTGACAGTAACAATGACAACGACCTTGTTGTAAATACCAGAAAATTATAGTATACTTGTATATAGTAACTTTGCTGTAGATACGACAGCATCAAAATACTGGCATATTTTGCTACAATTCTAAATCAACCATCAATGTAAGGTACTTATTAAAACAATACGTATTCAAATATAACATGATATGCGTTATCACTAATTTAAGTTCTATGGAATAGACTCTCATACATATTTTCTAACAAAATTTGATCAGTCTAATCGTTAGAGCACCGCAACAATAACATAATGCAAGCAAATGCCAAAATTCGTTTAAATGTATACCAATGCTCATGCTTTTTCAATTGCTCGAACAAATGAAGAATTTTAAAACATAACTTTCTATTTTATTGGCTTCTCTCTCTCTCCCTCTCTCTTTATTTTGTTTACTATTCCATCAAAGGTTTGTACAATTTCAAAACGCACCGTATTTTGTACTAAGAAATACCTCAATAGTGGCGTTAGATAGATTTAGATTAGATACAAGTCATTACATTTTCTTTTAAAATACCTACCTTCATTATTTTTTGTCGGGAGAGCATATTAGATATGTAAAATCCTTATCAATCGGTTCTACAGATACCATTTCGGCGGCTAACATAACTTCAATTAACAAGCATAATGAAATATGCCAATCACATTATTTTGTATTTCTGTTAGGTTAAAATTGCTATACAGGAGTCCACCACATTCGCATCGGTTTATAAATGAAAAGTAGTAATACATTTTCATTTTTTTATTAAGAGTTATATAGATGCACAGGAAGCAAATTTCAAAATTATTTGGAAATACACAGGTTGATCCAGAAAGAAATGTTATACAAAACCTAGGAAGACGATAACAATTATGCATAGACAAACATGAAGGTTATCATGAGCATTTTTTTTTAAACTTAGATTAAGTGTGACTAAATTAAGTTTGTGAAATACATACGTACACTTATATACCTTTGCGTCCTTTTTTTTTCTAATTACATTGTTTACATTTTTAGTCAGTATGATGCGCCAATTAAGTAGGTACCTATTTAAAATAGTCTGCCTACTATTCTATATTCTAAATTAAGAGATGAAGTGTTATACAAAAATAAAAGTATATACAGAGCATTCTGTGAAAAATGCAAATAGATATTTTGTTGAGCGCGCCCTCTACATAATTTCCGGCCTCTGTCATCATATTTTTAATTGCTGGTGGTAAAACACTATAACTTCTATTTAAAGTATTCTTTGTATATGCACTTGTAAGGCAAATAAGTGAAAAACTCGGATCATAGTGCGCACGATGGAAATCAGAATGAGGCAGTCCGAAAACATTCTGTTCGTTACCTAAATCGCAGGAATGTTACGGCAAACTACTTCTTCCAACGTTTTTGAGAAAAAAAAATTCGAGTCGAGTAAAACAAAGACTCATTCATAAATAGGAGGGCAGATTTTATACTTAGAAAACGGAGATCCCTGAATTATCACTAAGCAGTTAGTTACTCACAACTGTCGCACTAAACTACAATTCAGTGTTACTGCTGATTATGATACCTTTGCTATCGGAACATGCGTCCAGTGTAGTGAAGTGTAAGGTGTTCTAAATATGTAGTAAAGCAGTTTACTGTTGTAATTAACGTACCAAGTCACAAACCCTTTTCATTCTGTTTTATAAGTAGACATTCTGTGCCCAGATTGCCTCGATTTCAATTCATTAAAATGATCCATGTCCTGGTGGAAGAGAGGGTTTCGTCATTTGCGAAGGGCCAAGGAGTTAGTTGGAGAAAGCATAGCTATCGGAATTGAAACGACGCAGAGACTTCCTCTTCTAAACCTAGTAGGATAATAATAATTTCTGGCTATTAGTAACAATGCTGCTTCTCAAGTCCTGCTCCCAAAGTAAGGTTTTTCATGGTTTTCCTCACTCATTGGCGAGTACTGGGAGGTAACTGAAGTCACTCCATGAGCCCAAACATAATACACAGGGAAAATATTAAGTTAGAGAACATTTCAATTATTATGGAATTCATATAGTACTTACAAGGGAACACCGGCGAGTGTCCCCCTCCGATTTCGATGAAACTTAACAGATCGAAAGAGTACCTTAAAATAAGAGACACGTATTTTTTTTTTATCGGCGTATCCGCACGATTTTGGGGTACAGCCCCCTCCAAAGTTTGGACGATTTTTAAATTTTTGCAAATATTTCCTAAATTATAACAGATATTAAATTTTCTTCTTAACATAATTTGCAGCATATTGCTTGGCTCTAAGGGTGGCGTCGTCCGTATTCGCAAAAAGTTAATAACGGGGGACGGGGTACCCCGTACCCCCCATTTTTTTTACATTTTTTCTTTTTCTTATTCATCAAAAGAAGGCCGATTTTACATAGAATACAATGATGTATAACAAGTTTAGAAAATTAATAATTGTAAAAATAGCAAAATAATAATAAAGCTTCAAAATTAATAAACTTGTGTATTGATATAAATCAAATGAACTATAGCAGAAATAAGTTTTTATCCTTAACATAATTTCCAGCATAATACATGGTCTCAAGGTAGATATCTTCATAAAAAGCTAATAACGGACGACGGGGTACCCCGTACCCCCGCATTTTTTTAATAATAAGTTTATTCATTATTCATCAAAAAAAGATCGCTATGGTTTTAGACTGTGGAAAAATTTTGTTAGAACTTTTTCGGATATAGTGATTCTTATGAACTACGACATAGATTTACATCAGAGAAATAATATTATTAAGTTGCAATTCCCTAACCCATAATCAGTTTTCTTCCCCAAGATTTTTCGACGTATTCAAGTACTCGTGGTATAAGAGTGGATACGTTGAGGAAAGACCTGGCCCCTTTAAAAATCCTGTAGAGTTTTGTTTTAACAAAGATGCGCAGTCTACACCCTTGTGTAGTATTTGCAATAAACCAGCTATTGTGCGGTGTTCATGGTGTAAACAAAATCTGTGTTTTAAGCACTTTTACACAGACTATCACTACTGTAATACTTACATAGCTTAATTACTGTATGTATATCAATCTTGTTCGCTATTGCAATACATATATACCAATAACCGCATTACAGTATGTCATGTATTTAAACATTTATAAGCATTATAATGTTTTTCTAATTCTGTTCTATTGTTTCCGAAATGTTATAATCGTTACAAACACATTAGTTATATTTATGCTCCATTGAATACTTACATTGTACACCCACATTGCACGAAAAACTTGAAATAAATTAAAAAATATATATGTATGTATTATTTAATCCTTCGTTCTGTGTAGCAAATTTGTTCATATATACGCACTAAAGGATTATGGTATTCTAAGAATGAATAACATTTTATTAAGGAAATATATGAAACGCAGTCACTAACTGCAGTTGATAAAACGATTTATATTGCTACCACCGATAAAAAATTCGCATAGTATATAGGGTAAGTTAGTAGGCATAGAAAGGTTTGACCATAGCTTGTCGAGTAGATACAATTCTAAATTAAGAAATATTTAAGTAAGGAGAGCAGCGGAGTAACGATAACAAATAATTGTTGTTAATGTACTATATTATTATTATTACAGTTATTTTTATTATTAATCTTCCAAATTTATTACCATTGTTTTCTATGTAAAAGCGATCTTTTTTTGATGAATAATGAATAAACTTATTATTAAAAAAATACGGGGATATGGGGTACCCCGTCCCCCGTTATTAGCTTTTTATGAAGATATCTACCTTGAGACCATGTATTATGCTGGAAATTATGTTAAGGATAAAAACTTATTTCTGTTATAGTTCATTTGATTTATATCAATAGACAAGTTTATTAATTTTGAAGCTTTATTATTATTTTTCTATTTTTAAAATTATTAATTTTCTAAACTTGTTATACATCATTGTATTCTATGTAAAATCGGCCTTCTTTTGATGAATAAGAAAAAGAAAAAATGTAAAAAAAAAATTGGGGTACGGGGTACCCCGTCCCCCGTTATTAACTTTTTGCGAATATGGACGACGCCACCCTTAGGGCCATGCAATATGCTACAAATTATGTTAAGAAGAAAATTTAATATCTCTTATAATTTAGGAAATGTTTGCAAAAATTGAAAAATCGTCCAAACTTTGGAGGGGGCTGTACCCCAAAATCGTGCGGATACGCCGATAAAAAAAATACGTGTCTCTTATTTTAAGGTACTTTTCGATCTGTTAAGTTTCATCGAAATCGGAGGGGGACAGCCGCCGGTGTTCCCTTGTTAGAAGAGGTAGCCTCGTGTAGTACCTTCAGGTTGCGCCTATGGGGTTAGGGTAATTTGTAATTATTTAGCTATTCATAAATAAAAGGTAATTGCGTATGCAGTTTGTCTAGATTCGAGAAGAAAGTATGGAAAAAGTATACGAATGATATCTTCCATAAACCTTCTATTCCAAATGACACAACCCTGTCTCCAGCTTTTATGCTCCTGTATTTGTTTCTGCTCCGGTGATGTTTATTTTTAATTATACGCTAAATTCATGTCCTAATCGTTCTACATATATGCTTTGTATTTATTTACTCTACATATTTACTCTGGGACGGGCCTCTGTTCAAAGAGCCTACACAGGAGCGCACGCAGCGCTTACACAATCAACAATTTAATTTGTTCTTGTGGGGGTCGAAATTTACGTCTTAGCGCAGTCAGTCGCTAATTCGGTTGCCATACATATTTAATGACCTGATAAAATTGTAAAGCACATATTGTTGTTAAGGGTAAAAGGCAATTGAATATTCTGTAGACGAGTATAATCAACGGAAAACAGCCCAGTTGCCAAATTCGTTCTCTTCAACGGATTAAAGTATCTTTTTTATAGGGAGTTTATAAACAGAGCTAAATCAGAATAATTTCTTCGTTTGACTATTTCTAAGCATGAAGCAGTTTGAGAAGGTTTTTCATCGGAGTCAACCTAATCCGGGATGTATTAAATTAGTGATGGTCACCCATTCATTCGAGAAATTTTATATGAGTCGAAAATGATTATTTACGGATCGAATTAATAATTAATTAACGATAACTTCAATGCTCCATGTTACAGTTGACTAATTCTTTATTCTAATCAAATTTTGAGGATTTGCGCCAATGTTAAGAAGTGTGTCGGTTTGACGATAGTAATCTAGGAGAGATCTTGAACATGCTCCAAAATTTACAAATTGCCGTTTCTGAAGCCAAAGAGCTAATGCCGAGATGTGCATTGCCTTGATGAAATAGCTACAATAAGTATATCCGCCGACATCCTAGACGTTTCAGGTAGTGTTGGGATGAACGTAGCGTGATTCGCCTATGTAGCTATGAGTGAATATTGCAGTACGAAGCCCGTGAATGAATGAAACAAATGCTCAAGGCTTTCCACCGTGTGAGCGAATACATTTCGTGAAAGGCAAGAGCAACATTTAATTTTTGGGTAAATCATTTTTTGATAACACCTTATTTATAAAATAAATAATAAGTTGTTTACATACAAACACGCTAATACACGTTTATTCTGGTGAGGTAATGTGAAAGGTTTACTTCATACCACAAGCGTTTCCATTCATGCAATGAATGAAATGGACTACTTGAAGTCCATAATACGACTTAAGCAGATGATCTGCCGAGAATGATAATGAAAGCTTCGTTCTCAACACTAGTTCCAAGATTTGCATATTGTCACTACCGAAACTAATAAACGAATTCTTTATAGTGCTTATAAAAATCATGTCTATTTTAGATCACGGCTGCAAATATTCTTCAAAGGTGGCGTCTAATATTAGTACAAAAAATTCCGTCAATGTTAGAAAGTGTAATGGTCTAACGACGACAGTAATAATTATAGTAGTCGGCATCTTAGACAATTTTTAAGATTTACGCATTACCGTTATTAAAGTCAACAAGTAAACCTCCAAACGCTTAGTTCTCAATGCGGAGTCCAGAGTTCAAATGTCACTCTGGTCAGTTACGAAAATCGGTTTTTTTTTTCTGGCTCGTAATGTTGATTAGGAGGGAGATTTGGCTCTGAAGGCGCCTGACAAGCTGAGGCTTAGGCATTACCACCGGCTAAAAAAATATAAAAGCGCTTCAATTTATTTATAACATCTATTGGTATCGTTTTCAATACAGAATTTTATGTTCAATGAATTATTACCAATGTTATTGATTTGTACCTCCCAATTCGTAAACAGTAGTGTTCGAGTACAGTGGCTTAAAGTCGTCCTACAATTATTGTTATCCTTTATAGATACATATTGTAGTTTCAGATCGACAATTTAGCAAATATCTTTACATTGATAATGAGATTCCCATCTTAAATTCTCATTCAGTTATTCTTCCACTTATTAAGTATATATACGAATTTCTCCATATAATACATTAGGTTGACAAGTAGCACTGAAGATCCTTGGTAAGGTGAAACATATGTATGCTAATATCAACCGAGTGTTACACACATTTTTAATGTGACCTATAGATGCTTATGTTAGAAATAAAAAATAGTTGAAAAAGTAAATAAATAAAAAGTTTATGAGTAAGCCACGAAATAAAATCTATTTTATAAATCAATTATCAGTATATTAGAGAAGGAAGATAAAACAAAAGAAAAAAATAATTGTGAAGAAAGGACCAAGAAGGAAATAGTAAAACAAAGTGTTGGTACGATAGAAGACGACCGTACGACACACACTGTACGAACAAATTGTTCATGGAGGTAAATATTAGAGTTTTATTTAATTAATTGTGTAAAAATTAATCATTTGAACTTTTTTTAAAACATTCTTTTTATGTTATTTAGCGTAACATAACAGAGTTGATGCACCAAAACTAATGAGGAAATTGTAATAACATTTATCAGTAACATTTCAGATAAATTGGAGATGAAATATGCAAGATCTCATTGGTTCGTTTTCCTCTGAGGAAAACGAATTTTCATACTTTGATTTAGGGCCGTTTCGTGCTGGGTGTGCAAGGGGTACGGCACACACGGGCGCCTAACAGGAAAGGGCGCCAAATGGAGGCCCAAAATAATATATAAATAATATAAAAAATATTTCGCATCATATTGGATTCAACACCTGATGTAAGTCGTAAAAATCAGCTTACTATGTGTAAGATTTGTTTTGTTAAATACTGAAACCAAAGTATTGGAAACTAGAGTGCACTTTTTAGATTTTGTCGAAATATGAGATTACGTCATGTGCTGCGCACAATTAAATCTAGTAAAAAATTATGCTGCTAAGTCGCCTATAGAAATTACCAATTTCTGTAGAATTGTGCAAGAATTATATTTTCATTTTATCAACGCCTAAACCATGGCGAATGCTAAAAAAATATTTTTTTCCCAGAAAGTGGACACTTTCCTCCCTCATTTGAGGGAGGAAAGTTGTACTTTACCTCCCTAGGGAGGAAAAGTAAGTGACATTGACATGATGAAACTGTACATTTTATAATATGTGACATTATTGATAGATGGCATTAGTACATTCGACCCAGTCTGAGCCCATTTATGTGATAATTGATAAATTATTGGGTATTAAATTTCAATTAAACACTTTTAAAACGACGCTAACTTGACAGTTCTCAAGAAATATTTGACAGATTAAGCCTACTATCTATCATGTCACTCACAGGTATGTCTTTATTACTTTTAGACATTTAGTTAAAATTGGACTGGCTGGAAAAAAAAAATAGTATTCAAGCCACGTGAGGAAGATGCTATTGCAGGCCTTGGGCAATTACAAAGCTCGCCTTAGGCTCGGTTTGTAATATTTGCCCGATGGCCTGCAATAGAGCACTTTCCTCCCTTGATTTGAAATATACTATTATTGCACCGTCATTAAGACCTCTTTCTAATACTATATCGGAGAGTAGAATGGATGCTTTGAAAATGTTAGAATGTAATATGGATAAAATATATACTCTTTATTCAGACGCCACAAAACACAATGATGCTCGAAACCTGGCAAATAGTTTGGTACTAAAAATAAAATCTTTTAAGTTCATATGCTCTGTAGTTCGATACAATGTATTAATGAAAATTAACGTAGTTAGTAAAATCATGTAAGACTCCCAGGTAATATTATACAAGCAATTGTATCATTACTAGAAAAAAACTGTGAATCATACACAAAAGATTTAGTTCAGAAAGAAAGCTCAGGTTTAGTAATATGCGAAAAGAAGGTAAAATTCCATTCATCAATGAATCTTGTGAGACCACGAAGAAAAAAACCAATATTCAGTTACGAAAGTAAATATTTAAAATAAATTTTTATTTTTTTATTTTCGACACTGTCTTGGCTACATTAAATGAAAGATTTGAGAAATTAAGAGAAGAATTATTCAACGAGTTAAATAATATTCAACTGCATAGTAGCGTTTCATAAACATTTAATTTACATATATAGTAAATAATAGAATGTCCGTACTATAAAATGACTGAATGAATATTTAGTATTGGTATAATAAGTATTGATATATCCTGCCGATGTACTAATTATTGGTATAAGACAAACTACATTTCTACGTTTTATTTCGATATTTATTATACTAGCCATAATAATGGCAAAGTTTATTCAACTATTTTATATATATCATAGCCATAGACGGTTATTGAACCTTTAAAACACAGATATACCAACGTTTATTATATAATAAAGTTTTACACTTTGTGGAACCCCATTACAGCTTGGTCATCATCGATAAAATTTATACACAATGTATACTTATCTTTCATAAGCTTTGTAACTCTTTCGCAAGCCTGGCCGGTTTATAGATACATATGTAAATGTACAGAAAAAAAAACATCACCCAATTTAGTTAAATGAGAATTAGGAAACACATGTTTCGGTTACTAAACACACCGTATTCTCTTATCTTATCTGTCTGCCTCATTCTCTGGCACCATATCTCGTGGAAGGATCTGAATATACATACATATGTTACGGGAGAATACGGTCACGCACGCAACAAACCGTTCATGCGAATATGAGTGGTTTCATGGGATACTAAATTTAACACGGGCAGATCGCTCAAGCAATATTGGTGTCCTTATAGTTATAGGCCTAATTGATTAGATAGATGATGCTAACTAGTATCAATTGCTGAAATGCGTATACAATTATCGTGAGATAAGCTAATTGAATTGGGGCTTAAAGGATTATGAAAATATGTCATTTTCCAACATTAAAATTAAAACGCTGGTGTTATTTGCCACTGATTCAATTAATATTGAATACTCTCCGAATTAAAAAAAAAGTTTTAATGGTACATTTTGTATTATATCTGTCTGTGCATATACCGGATGTCCTAGCTTATAGATCCCTACCCATAAAATTTTTATATATACATGTATACAACGTATATACGGTGTGTCGCATTTAGCATGAAAACATCATTATATTTTCTCTACTTGAAGGAGTACAGGTTTGATTTTTTTGCACAATCATAGAGGTTAATATGTTGCATTTTTTGAGATATTGAACTAAAATGTAAACTTGGAACTCGGCCTACTACGACTACACAAATAGGGCCAATTCTCGATATTTTGTATCGCGTACGAGATATCAAAAAAAGTTTCTCAGAATTATAATAATTAATATTTTAACCCCGTGTGCCGAATTTTATGACAAAATTCGCTCTTTTTATAATTTTTTCATTATTTACAACTTTAGCTTCTAATTTTATATTAGAGTGCTATTGAAGCGAAAAGCTTGACACTATAACGTCTAATTTAATGCCATTGGGCATTGTCATGAGCTTAGAGCGTTATCGTTTTAATTGAATACCAGTAGGGATAAAATCAGGAGATGTTTCGTTCATCATAACATCAAGCTCTACAAACCGAAGTTCTTGCACACATTGAAGGATGATCGTAGTAAAAGATTAGACTATTGTTATTGCGCCCAGGGAAATTTTTTAAATGACAAAAATTTTGTTAAGATTATGTTAATCGATGAGTCTATATTTAGTACTAATGGTGATATCTTCTCAAAACTGTAAATATTCGCGTAGAGATAATCCTCATTGGGTTATAAATTGTAAGGATCAATATTCCCAAAAAGTTAATGTATGGTGTGGGATTTTAGAAGACCGAATAATTGGCCCTTTTTTCATTAACAACTGGTTGAATGCTGAACATTGAGTTCACTTCTTAGATGGAGAACTTTGGGATGCAATTGAAGATGTTCTTTTTAATATGCGGCAGAATTCGTATTTGCAGTTAGATGGTGCATCAATCCACAACGCAAGAATTGTTCGTCAGTGGTTGAACGAACATTTTTCAATGCGCTGGAAAAAAGAAACAGTCCTTTTGAATTCCAAAGTTGGAATTCAAAAGGACACCCCTGGATTTTTATTTTTGGAGAGTGGTAAAAAATAAAATATACAAAAGCAGAGATGAAATTTGTGCCGCAATAAGCCAGCCTGTCTTAACATCAACATCCCAGAATTGAGACGAGTAGATAAACACGATCGCAAGAAAATTGAAAAATGTATTGCAAAAGACTGAGGATTAGATGAAAGAGACTAGATTCGATAATTAATAACTTAATTTTGGAAATTAACATGTACCTTATTGTTTTTTTAATTAATTGAATTACTAAAAACTACCCATATTTATTTTAATAAGATTTTTTGTTTCATAACACTATTAAATTGAAAATGTGATACAAAATTTCTGTTGCACACTAGTATCAAATTAAAAAATAAATTTGACATTAAATTAGACACTAATATCAAACTTTTCGCTTCAATATTACTCCAATATCAAATTGGAAACTAATCCTGTAAATATTTTAAAAAAAAACGCGAATTCTGTCACAAAATTCGACATTTTCGATATTTTTTAACCCCCTAACTAGCCCGTGGGTACGCTGCTGATCTTTTTTAAACCTATAATCTACGGCTACTAACATGAAATGATTTAACCTTTACTCGATCTCGATATCTGTTCTCGTTTCTGAAATATTTCAAAAAATGTATCATTGGGGTAAACTTTAAACCCCCATGACATCCCCTAGAACCAAATATGGGACGCTAAAAAAATACGTGTAAAATATTGTTTCTACATTCCTATCAAATCTTATCGAAATCGGAGAGATGGACTTGCGTGCCTGTCCCCGTAACTGGATTCAAATCTTCACAATTCCAATGACACCAAACGCTCTTTATTTCCGTTGAAAGTTGCTCTCTGGATAGAAAAATGTTGTATGTATCTATTTTTTTTTTATGATGGAAACGTTTGCCAAATTATTTTATAATTTGTCACTTCTCAATTTCGATTATTTGAATTTGAATTGAATCACCTGAGTTTTTTTTTTCTTTTGATTACGTATTTATTTTAAACAAATTTGTTTTGATATAACTACACTGAGAGAAATATCCTTTTCATTTAAAAGGAATTGCATTACCAAAAGTGTTTGCGTTTTCTATATGGCCAACATGATTTGGTGTTCCCTCGAAAAGGAATTTAATCTAAAATTCACGCATTTCTTCCGAAATAATATATTTTTCGTTGAAACCGTTTATTCTTTTAAGTGAAATATATTGATAGTTGATTCAAGTCCTCTTTATTTTGAACTTGAAAACTATGCAGATTGGCAAAAAACCGTAAGCATTTTGATTCATGAGGTTTTTCCTTTTCTTATAACATTATTCATTTTAGACAACCGTAAACACAACAATCATTTTAATGAAAATGAATTATCTCCAAAAGCCGATGCACTAAGGAGGGATTTGCCGTTAGAATGTTGTAAATCCTAGCAGAATTTGAGAAGTTGGTTACAGTGACCATCCTAGTTAAAGAAGTCGTTCTTTCAATGGCGATGACTCCTATCAGATGTTGATCTGGCAAATATACCAGATTAGTATGTTATTATCGTAGTTTCTAGCCTATTTTGTGCGAAATATTATCTGTAAGTGGAATGAAATAGACGATGTGCCATCTATACGACAATTTCTCTACTACACATAAGTATATCTGCTCATCTGCTGTACTATATCGGGAGAAAACTGCTATACGAAAATAAAATGCGATATTTATTTTTACTTCCATGTAAATATTTAGTTAAGTTAATAAATACTGCGCTAGCTTCAAATAAATCTGCTAACCAAATTATTTGTTTGATTGAATACAGGAATATTTTTAATATTCCTAAATCAAGTAATAATTTAATAACTGTAACTAAATGCATGAAAATGGTTGAAAATAACAAGATCGTTTTTCCCGTGTATAACAATTTTAAAACCTTCAAACAGTGCTACAAAGTTCCTTGGCTCATTAGTAAATCAGCATTAACTGAAAAGATTCCAATTATCTCTGAAATTTCTTTAACCTCGCGCGAAAAATATTCACTTGTGTTAATTATTGTTTGTGTATCTGAGACTTATGCACGTAGGAACATGAACAAAACTAAAATACTTCCGCGTAAAAAAGCACTTAGCTTGAATACAGGTGCTTGCATTTTCCGTTAAAAGGCAAAAGTTTTAAATCAATGTATGCATGCGTGTCCGCACAAATAAACCAAAAACGTCGGCTTTTTTGTTTAAAATACTGGTTATAATTCAATAATATAACGTACTTAAAAGAAACTAAAATATGTTGTAAAATATGTATATAATAATAGCAATATAATATGTAATGTGTATTGTCTTACTTAAACAGAAGTTGTAAAGACATTATAAAATATTAATCAAAACTAAAATGTATTCCATTTAACTACGGTTACTTTTCGTCGAAAAGCATGTTTTTAAGAAGAAAATAGTCTTCCGGCAAAACAGCACGCTACTTTCAATTAAAATAAACACTTTTCTGAGAAAAGGTATTCTTTTCGTTGAACATGATAAAAACCAAAAGTTATAAACTTTTCATTTGATGCAATCTCTTTTCTCAGTGTAGTATCATCGTATGTATAATACAGTAAATTTTTTGTCCGTTCAATCAATCAGTCGTCTTGGCGAAGATTAACAATCAAGACAAATTCAAACCACCCCGCAAGAATTCCGTACAAACCCGTTCAAACACTTGGTAAAGTGTACAACTTTTTTCTACGAAATATTCTACCCCCGATTCCTATGATATTAGCTGCAGTAAGCTGTAAGTAGTAATGAAGATTTAAGCACCCAATTTTTCAAGAAGTACGCTCTACAGGTTCTTAATGGGAACTGGTTTTGCATTTGGGCGCAATTTGCAAAAAAGTCATGTTGATGGACCGTGATGGTATTATTTACAAACCATTAGAAAATATCGTTTTTCTTGATGAATCGTGGTAAATACTAGACACTTCGTAATAAAAGCGTGGACTGATAGCACAGCCACTAGGTTACTCCAAGCAAGAAAGACAAGCATTTTTCCAAGATTAAATGGTGGTTTAACAACATCAAAAGTTCGTGGTCAACATCCTGCGTTGACTTATGCTGGCTAGATAAAGGCATTCGTTCTGGGCGCTGAATACAATTTTCTATTAAAAAAAATACTCTCAATGTCTACGATGAAGTTTGCGGGAAAATATACGAAAATTGGTTTCTTAGCTACCTGTAATCATAATTTTCCTCCTCATTTCCTCATAGCTCTTGCCAAAGCATCTCACCATAGCCGCAATTTAGAAAAGATACTCACCACCAGCTGGAAAGGAGAACAAGTTATATAGTAGTAGCAGGGAAAAATGTTTTCGTTGAGGAAGTGTTACTGAAGTGCGATTTGCTTGAAATTGTATGACTGCAAGGAAAACGTTAAAAAAAAGGTATGATAAATATGTTTTGATGAACGTGCTGCTAAATGGGGTATACTGTCTAGAGATAGCCACCATACAAATGCATCTTAAACCCTATTGATGATGATATAGATAAATATTATATCAGGGGTAATAATTCCATCTGCCTATTCAACAACAAAACGAAGCTATTGACGTAGAGAATTGCAAAACAACTTTAACAAGTTACTAAAAGTGTAATTATTTAATATACAGCATGGTGGTTTTACTTTTATTCATTTTAGTTGCAGAAGGCATGTGGAAACTTGATGAGATTAATTAAATTAACCTCATCATCGTCTTGATATTGGTAATCCGATAAAAGTTAGGCGTGTTTCAGACGAGGCGATTTAGTTAGATTCAACTAATTGTAAGTGTGATTCAACTGATTGTCATTGAAGACCTATTGAAGCCGCCGAAGCGAACAAGTTGACTCCGTGTGAAAGAGTTCATATCAGTATGATCCTTGATAGCCGTCCGTTCAACTAGTGGAATCAACTAATCGGCTCGTCTGAAAGAGGCCTTAGGAGTCCGTGTGAAAGGGTTCATATCAGTATGCTCCTTGACAACTGCCCGTTCAACCAGTAGAATCAACTAATCGCCTCGTCTGAAACAGGCCTTAATCACACTTGCTCATAATTAAATGTAAATGTAAATACAGGTAAATATACTTCTTCAATATTATTTAACCGGTGTTGATTATTCTTTTTATTTTTTCCTTTTTTTGAGTATTCCGGTTTTTTCTTATTAATTATACACTGTTTTTACGTTTCGGAATTTTGTTTTATTCCTTTTTTCATTATTTCAATCATTTAGGTGTTTTCATATTTATTAACCTTTACGGTGTTGTCAAAATATTCTTATGTATATGTCTGTTTATCGATATTTGTTAATGTTTTAAAGTGTCGTTTACAATTTTAAAATGTAATTAAAAGAATATTTTGACAACACCGTAAAGGTTAGGAAATATGAAAACACCTAAATGATTGAAATAATGAAAAAGGAATAAAACAAAATTCCGAAACGTAAAAACAGTGTATAATTAATACGAAAAAACCGGAATACCCAAAAAAAGGAAAAAATAAAAAGGGTAAATATACTGCAACATGTAAATTCGTGTTTTCTCTAAAGATAAATACAACGTGGCACATGATTTAAACATCACAAACAGGAAATTATAACAATTTATTTTATTTAACTTCCACATAAATAGAACGTAACCGATAAATACAAACAAAATTCAGCGCATTGACATTTACGTAGTGCCAACATAAAATTTGTCAAGCTGTTCAAGGCGACAATATACGAAAAATAAAGTACTTAAATAGATTTGGTATCATTGGAAACGATCTCCGTAAGGGTAATACTACGTTTTAAACGCTGAATTGGGCTATAAATACAGCCGCGACGCAATGAAAGTTATCGATCTAAAGCGAAAATTTGTTGATCGCTTTTGCTATAGTTCGTACAGACGAATAGCTGTGAGAAAGTCGAAATCCCGAGCGGAGAGGAATTCAGTTTTCCCCACAAATGTTCGTTCTGCTACGTTTTCGTCTCAGGTAGGTAACATTAATTGAGTGATGGCTCATGGCTGTATGCCTCCAGCTGTTCCTTAACGTCAGTATAATGGTTTGTTTCTTGATGAGATATTAGTTCTCTTACTTTTTGACGTATCCATTATTTTTATCAACAAAATAGTAACTTTTAACCGAAATATAAAGCGTTGGATATCATTGGAATTAGCAGGAATGTTTCCTCTTTGTAGATAGAGCACATTTATGAAAGAAAATATAAAAGCGAATTTTATCACGTTTTAGTAAGCATTAGGAAGCTTAATATGTGTTGGTTTTTTTCAATATTGTGTTGATAGGAAGACTTTTAGCAAAATGAGAGACTTTAGAGAAAAGTGATCTCGGCAACCAAGAAAACGAAAACTAAGGAATTATGATTTCGGACTCAGAGAGTTACCTAGAATCCAAAAAAGTAAAATTATAAAGGTGCCCCTCTTAAATACTACCTACATTTCGAATTTTATTAGTATAAATAAATGAAAAACTTGTCAAAGGGACCTATGAGTTGAGACAGCCTCTCTTTCTTCCTTTTTGGATTGATAATTTAATTTTTAGTTATCTGGGTATTGTCGGAAATGGAATAAAATGATCTAAACAATTTTGAAGTTTATTTTGTTTGTTGACATTTCGCAGATGTGTGCATCTTGCTTCTTTAAAACAAAATTAAACAATTAAAGTTAATCTGCAATAAACAATTATTTAGTTAATATTATGATTACATTAAAACTTTCTATAATATGAGAATGGAATTGTATTGGCTTTTTACTTTAAAAATTTAGAAGAGATGAGAAAATTTAATTATTTTCATAATTCATATTATTTTCCCATTTTCAAATCTAAAATCAAAATTTCTAAACATTGAAATTATTTATTAAATCTTTTCTTTAAATTTATATTTCATCGTGGAATGACATTATCCGAATGTATGTTAAATGCAAAGCAAAGTGTGTGGCATTGGTTTTTTCATTTTCGTAAACATTTGTATATATTTAAAAAAAAAATACAGGGTTAACTAAAAAAGTTATTACTAAATAATTTATAATATGAGATAATAGATGCATGGTTATATCCAAATTGAGTAATATTTAATAATAAAGAAACCAGTAGGTGTCAGTCAATATAAATACCTGTAACTTTGATTGAGTTTCTTACCTACTGATTTCTTTATCTTGGGATAATATACATTTGAAGGATTTGTAATATCTTGTCTATCATTGATGGAATTATTATGTTTTTTTGATTTGAATCATTTCTAAAATAGTTCTCGCTTTATATTGCTTTTCTTTTTGTAATATTTTAGATTGTTCATAATTGAAGGAATGGTTATTATTGTTTATGTGCTTTTAAGTGATGTAATATTATTTGAATATTTATGACCATTAATACGATCTGATTACCGACCTATTTGCCTGCTGAGCACTATTGGCAATTATATGAGAAGATCCTTAAGAATAAGCTCGAGCTAGAACTGGAAAGTGCGGGGGATTATTGGAGAGGCTGTTTGGTTTTATAAAGGGTAGGTCAACAATATAGCAATAAAGTTAATCGTGCAAACAGTCAAAGAAACTACAGGAAACTGGGTTGCGCTTGTAGCCTTAGATATAAAGATGCATTCAACTCAGCCTCTTGGAGCAAAATAATAATGGAATTAAGAAGGAAAAGATCCCTCACTCCTAATTTAGAGGACTACTTTGACGATAGAAAGATCACTTTAAAAGGTTCTACCAAACTGGAAGTGAGTGCCGGCGTCCCCACAGGGATCGGTACTTGGACTCACCTTGTGGAACGTATTATACAGGTTGTATCAAATAAAAAAGTAAATTTAGCTTGGGTGTTAACCACACGAGACATATAAAGCACAAACCCACCGAAACCCGATTTCATCATTAAAGAATAAAAAAAATAAAATTTAAAGCCAAAAATTCTTTAGTCTGGGCCTGATGCAAGGAAATGTCATGTTAAGCACCCGCTAAACGTAGTATTATGTAAATACATTGCACTTATTTCATATTATTCTTAATGGTATGCCGTAAGTTCGTTTAACGTCATTTTGAATAAATAAAGGCCACTCGGCCAGTGAGTCCTTGTAAAAATAACAAAACAGGCATTTTAAATTTCTTCTTTTTATAAAATAAACATTCCTTTTTTGTTAAGAACATTCTACGTAAGTCTACAAAGTATTATTTTTAATATCCTGATAAGACGTTCGAGTTTCCCGGATATGCGACGTCAGTAGTTACAAAAAAAAGTAAATATTTTTCTTTTGCTTTGTCGAATCGAGAGTTAGTTGTTAATAAACGGTGCCACATGAATCTGAGTTATTTCTTTTGGATTTATTTAATCATATAACGCAAAATGAATTGAATCGAATTACACAGAAATAAATGTAGATACAGAAAATTTGCAAACACGCCTTTTTACTATGATGTCGCTCGAAAATGTATCTATACATTCCCGCGCTTTTGCCGATGCATCAAGCTTTGATTTTCCTTATATGAAATCATGATGGTCCTGAAAAGGATCGTTTTTTCGAGACGGGAAGAATTTATATAAAATTTCGAAGTGGCTTGCCACTCCAAGCGGCGATCCACACAAAACTAACAGCTGTAATGGCTGAATGATAGTGGTATGTGGGGGTATACTCGGGACAGCATTTAGGTTGGGCACAGGTGCGGCTCTAGCCCACGGCATTTACAAAATATTTTTTTCTCGTTAATGCTTACAGATAGACCCCCTGTGCATTAAGACTTTTTGATTGTATTATGATTACAGCTGCTACATTATTATTATATTTACTTCTAATATCTGATATCAATTTTACCCTGTATGATCGTAGTGCCATTGAGACTAATTGAAGGAGCTAAAACGATTGCGTTTGCGGACGATCTGGCCCTAGTGGTTAAGGCCGACAGCCCTGAGGACATGGTATTCAAACCAAATATCGCCTTAGAGAACAAAGCCAAGTGGATGGTACTCAAAGATCTGCAAATAGAACTTAGTAAGACCGAGCAATAATTGTTAAAGGGCGAAGACTGAAAGATGATATCTATTTCACTCTATTTGGAAGGGAAATTAAGCCAACAAACGGAAATTCGATATCTCTGAGTTCATTTTAGATCGACGATTAACTTTCAGCGCCCATGTAAATTATGTGATTAAGAAAGCCGAGACTACCTTAGCGGCACTTCAAAAGATCATGCCGAATATGGGCAGGCCTATGCTAAGAAACGAGAGTTCCTCCTGGGTGTGATACAGAGCCAGTATGCAGTTCCTGCTTGGTTGCCGACTCTGGAGTTCGGGGAAAAAGAAAGACCGCATTAGACAGACTCCAGAAAAGAGCCTTATTACGGGTTATCAGCAGATACCGCTCGATATCCACTGGAGTGGTGCAGGGGATAGCGGGCGTACCACCGTTTTCATTATTGACGGAGGAGTATGCCAGATTATTTGATTGCCAAGGACAGAGAACCTGAAAAGAGAAGAAGAAGGAAAAGGAAGTGACAATTCGGAAGTGGCAAAGGACATGGAACGATCTAAAAGTTGGGGAGTGGACTTAAACGTTAATACCCAATATAGCTGCCTGGGTGCGCTGTAAGCATAAGAGAGTCGAGTATCATCTGACTCAGTTTCTATCGGACCGCGGACACTATCGATCATATCTCCTAAGGTTTAAAATAGAGGAAGATGACTCCTGTATACAAATGTGGAGTAACTGATACACCAGAGCACGCTGTGCCACTAGGCAATAGATGGGCAGAGGATAGGGCAGGCGTAGAGGCCACTATAAAACAGCTATTAAAAAGAGACCATCGTTGGCATAATGCTAGAAAGTTACTCAAACTGGGTAACAATACACAGGCTGATAACAAAAGTGATGACGCATAGAGAGAGTGTAAAACGAAACAAACCAACCTAGACAAAACGTAGACCTAATAGATACCCAACCTCCCTGAGGCTATACATAAAGCGGTTCCAGAGACGCTGTGGAGAACCTGAGGGGGATTTAGTGGGCATGCCCAGATGGGAGAGGTCCCACACTACCGGGCCGATACAGCCATGCGCCCGTGTCCATTAAGGATTTTCCCCTATTAAAGAAAGAAAAATACGATATGACAGATGCTACATAGTTTACCCTATGTACTTATACTATTACAATTATTGTATGGTATTTTATATACTACATATGTTTGTTTTTGTATGATTTCAGTAAGCAACTTTAATGTTACATGGGGTTAACATTTTATTATTTTTTTCGGACAAATGATGTACATATGGTAAAGCTACACAGCTCTGGGGAAAAACTAATAGACCTAGCAATTTTATCACACATTACTCAAATTCTTACCCAACCGCCCTTGTAAAATTATATTTACAAGAAAAGATTATATTAATTTTAAAACAATACACATAAATATTTAAAAACCAACAATGAAATTTTTCCCAACAGGCATGTAGCTTTACCATATGTACACACATCATTTGTCGGAAAAAAAATCAATAAAATATTAACCTAATATAACATTAAAGTTGCTCACCGAAATCATAATAATCTACAATTTCTATATACTAAACTAGAACATTACATCTACACAAAACAAACACATGCAGTATTATATAAAATACCACCCAATAATTGTGACAGCGTAGCAAACTATGCAGCATCTGTCAGAACGTATTAATGGTCATAAATATTCAAATAACATTACAACACTTAAAAACTGTAAATAAATTAAATTATTACATAAAGAAAACCAATCAAAATAAAAACGAAAGTGAAACTGTTTTAGAAATGATTCAAATCAAAAAACTTAATAATTCCATCAATGATAGACAAGATATTACAAATCTTTCAAATATATATTATTCCCATATTATAAATTATTTAGTATCAACTTTTCCACTTAAAAATTTTCAATATTTATATTTCTTATATTTTACGATAAAACAACAAAAACCAAGCATATAGATGATAATATATTAATTTAAAGAAAAGGTTTAAAAAAATATTTAACGTTTAGAAATTTTAATTTGAAGCTTGAGAAAAAAGAAAATAATATGTGAATTGTGAAAATAATAATTATTTTAAGTTTTGACTCATTTCTTCTAAATTTTAAGGTAAAAAGCCAATATGATCCATTCTCATATCACAAAAGTTTAAATGTAATTATAATTTATTATAATGTTAACTAAATTATTGTTTGTTGCAGATTAATTTTTATTGTTTAATTTTGTTTTGGAAAGATACAAACATATTTAATTAATGATTGTTTTATTTATTCTATTACTCACCAGGTTTTTAATCCCGTATGTGAGTATACGCACCGCCACAATGTTCCAATAAAAACAAGTAAATTTTACAGCATCTCTGTTCGTAAAAAGAAAACTGTATTTATTTAAATAAAGCAGCTATTTTCGTTTTTTTTTTTTTCAAATGGTTGCAATGTTAACCTATTGCCTCTTACAAATAGAAAAAAACAGATCGCATATCACATTCCAACCAGCAGAATGGGAGATTGTATGGGTTTTAATTCATTGAACCCTGCTCGTGTTGTGTAAATTTATTTGAAGTGTATTTAAGTTTCTTCACTTGTAAACAAACGTCCTCATAATAAAGTCAAATATTTAACATACCAACGTGAAAAAATAAACTGCGAAAATTTGCCATTAGGCAATTTTATGTTTCACGATTTTGGCGGGCATCTAGTTTAATTGATTATTTGTTTCTGTGCTCATAGTTATTTTAAATATGCGAACTTAATATCGTTTTAGAGATAGGAATGATTGATATTATGTTATGGTCTCTAGCTGGATATCATGTGTTTTAATATGTTGAACAGTTTAATGATGAAAGGGTATTTAAGTTTCTAAATTCTTGCATCTGTTTCAGCAATTTATAAAAAAATAAAAGTTGGACACGGTCCGCATTGGTACGTGTCCGACCAATTTGTCTTCTTTAATGAGCTGTGTGTTCAATACGTCAGCACAAAGAATTCGAGCAATTGCAGGTAATTTTTATTTCTAATAATAGCATTTACTGTTGAGAAAAAATGTATTATCTCTCTTGTAAAGTATCCCAGCTTAGATAACCTTATTCTAAATAAGATATTGCTGCATGGTTCCAACGCTTATTGATACTAGAGGAAGTAAGAACGACTGACATCCTTTCTTCCTTTTCTTAAATGAAAAGTTTAATAATTGTTTGTCATACAACTAATAGAATGCAAAATAAGTAATTATGCATACCTTTGCTTGATGATTGAAAGAAAACCTTATTCTGAATGCAAAATCCAATGTAGCATCGATAATAAACAGAAAAAGTTTACTATGACCAAAAGAAACTGATATATACATAATTTAAAGTACCTATACCATTGAATATAAAATTGGAAGTGACCTCAAGAGGGCATTTTCTAAAGTTTTTCTAGAGAAAGTCAAACAAATTTACTGCGGGCCAAGAAACATCAGTGCTACGTGCTTCAATGTATCTCGAACTCCAATTGTCGTAAATCAATTTCCTCTCAAAAATCATAACGAATGCAGAATTTAGCAACTCTGCTACGCTTAAAACTTAAGCTCTCTCTTCAATAATAGATGTGATATAGTTCCTAAGTTATAATGTTTGTTATATGTTCATAATGCAGAAAGTTTGAGCAACTAGCAACCAACTGAAACAAACTTAGGATTTGAATCAGGTTGGGAAATAACCAAATATGAGCTACGTCATACATTAAAATTTGTCGAACGGACCGTAATAAAACACTAGCATTATCTAAACGTTGATGATAGAAGCATAGTAAAAAGATTAAAAACCACAAAGCTTGACTAAAGATACATATGTTGGCTCACAATCGAAGGCAGCTTGGGATGACCACAATATATTATAAACAGGTGTGTCTAAGAAAAAAGGAATTTTTAAAGACGAACTTATATGTAGACTATAGGTGTATTGAATTGATTGTATGAATTCTTTAGTTAAGTGTTCAGTTGTTTTAAATTGAATTTCTTTCATTTAAATGTTTTGCGTTCACTTGTATAGTTTATGTTTTTATGTTTTGAGATTTTGTCCGTTGGCGGACTGATCTGTTGCGGCTTCGCTGTACGCAGCGGTCGAGATTGTAAGAGTCAATTCCGAGATAGACGAGAGCGTGAGTAGACGTAAAATTTTATATTGTTTGCTGCCATTTTGTTAATACTTTTGATATTGAGATTTGTTTCGCTTATATTGAATTTTATTTTGTCCATCAAGGAACACGCTTAATAATAATTGTTATTATATTGTTGTGTACACAATTTAGATATAAGATCATTTATTATTTCGTACAGGAAGATAGATTTTAGTTTTAATTCCCTCATTTTAATTTTAAAGAGTTCATTTTTGGTTTTCTAGTTTGCTGTTTCATTTTTATTTTATTAATCACCTCGGTTTGGGTGAATAGAAGCATTGTGCTTGCTATTAGTTTTCAATCTTGTAAATTTCTGGTATTCCACGAATTTATTTTGTTTTAATTTGATACCACGTGGATTGTTTTGAAAAAAAAGAATTATCTTCCTGAACTAATTAATCTTTTGCCTTGATATAGGAATTAGTATTGTCCTATTGTAATTTAGAATCAATGCAGTTTTTGATTTAGACCAGAACCCTCTGTTCACGGTTTTTTTTTTTTTCTGAAAAAAATTGTAATTAACATTTTCTTCTTCTTTTTTTTTATATAATAAAATTCTTGGTTGTGCATTAACGTCATTCAAGATTCTGTTCTTTTATTTTTAATTAAACCTTTTCAATTTTTGGGGTATTTAAGAAAGGCAGATTTTATTCACTCACTTTTTACTTGTTGTGGTTAGATTCAAGTTTTAATTCGCGATGGTAACTCTGAGATTAATTGTTCTTTTGCGCCCATTAAAATATTTTATCCGTTGAGCTAGCTAATTTAATTTTTTCATTTTTATTAGTTCATTTTGCATTTTCAAATTCAGTCAGTACACAGCAGTAGGTTTATTCAGTTTTTGTAATAAAAACTCGTTGATTGTGTTTTTGTATAATAAAGTGACTAAAATGAACTAACTGTCCCTGGAATTAATACGTAAACAATAGGAAATTTTAACTGCTCCTAATAGCCACCTTTTCTGAGTTTGTTCTAGTCAATAGGAAGCCAAGTTTAGATTTGTCAAAATAGCTGTTGACGGTCATTTAACAGTTTAGTACCTATGAACGCACATTCAGGCGAGTAATAGTTGTTACAAGGAATATGTCAACCTGATAAGTTAGCTAATTTTGAATGTGCGGCGCAATCATCCAAGTTTTTTTTAAATTTTTGTTCCCCGAGTTGAGATAATCCTCGCCTCTAATAATAACCTAAAAAATCTGAGTCAGCGCTGGGAGACTTATAGCGCTTCCTACTGGGCTGCAGTTGTTCTTCTTTCTGATGGTTTCCTAATAAAATTCTCTCTATGAATTAGCCTTGTTGTATTATTCAAGTATTTTTTGTGTTTCTCCTTGCTTCAACTCGTTGCCTGCTCTCGTGCTGTCTTTATAGATACTCTTAGAAGAGGTTCTGAGCCTATATATGAAGCAGATGACCACTTTTTTGCTAACTCAACGGCTTTTTCGTTTCCTTCGATTGCTGAATATCCGGGCACTCACAACAATGACTTTATCGCGGTCTGTCAGACTATTCAGTTCTCGAATACATTCGCAAACCAGTTATAATTGAGTCTTAGAGTTCACTAAAACCCTCAGCATCGTTTGGCGTATTTTCTGGTGTAGGGTGATCACTGTATTTCTCACCCCGCTATTGCAGTATTAAATCCGTCTGTAAACCCTATGTATTCTCCGAACCTCTCTTTGTAGTTGTATTGATTGGTTTTTTCCGATCCTTGATTTCTCCTCGAAATTTCTGTTAAAAAGTTATGTCGAAATCATGTGGTCTAATCTCATTCCCGAAAAGGATGTCTGCCACATAATGGACAATAATATTGTACCCCAACCCTGCATATCTGCCATTTGGTAATTCTCATAATCTAGGATACCTCATTCTTATCTCGTCTATTATCACCAAGTGAAGAGGAGGCACGTCCAGGAGACATTCTATTGTTGCTGTAGAAATAGTCCTCATTGCTCCTTTTATTCCTAGACACGGATGCTTTTGTATCTGGATGTTTGATAGCAATCAAACTTATGGAGAAAGCAGTGGCAGTTTTTTGGAGAAAATATCTTTCTAAATTAACAAGAAGGAATAAACACAGCACAAACAATATTCAGCTGTAAACATATGTTTATTGTTTACTGTCTGTTATAAAACGTGCGGATATTGATGTCGAAGGTTTGGTACTAACATTTTCAAAATGACATTGGTTGGTAAAGGATTTCTCCTGATAAATTGTGCATAATGGATAACACCGCAGAAGAAAATCCAGTGAGTCGGGTCGCGGATGGAGCTAACAACGAATAGTAGAAAACATCTAATTCACTTACCGTCGACTATTTGGTCTAAGAAACCTAGTAGTTCTAAACGTCGTACGTTTAAAGGCACTTCATCTTATAAGCCACTAAGTTCCTTCTACAGGAACTGCTGGTATCGAGTGGAGGTTTTTGCGAATGAAAGAAAATTCAATTAGTATTTTGTTGTTGTCCATTAGTTTCAAATTAACTCGACACTATTGCTAACTTCGTTACTGTTGAAGTTGTCAGTATTAAATTAGCAAAGAAGCACAAGTTTTTATATACATTACAATGATCGGCACAAAAAAAATAATTTAATGCCGCTATTACGAGATATCAACCTGTTGAAACATTCTTTTTTAAATTGAAATATTTACTGGGCCTGCGTTGGGTCTACACTGTTAGAAATAATGTAATTTTTACACACGTGTGTTGAGTAAATTTACTAAAATACACAATTTAATAGTTCAATATTACAGTATACTTTTTGGTAGTTGTACACATCACCCACATGTAAAAATTACATTTTTTCTAACAGTGTACTTTTATTTTTCCTCTGCCTTTTAATTAAATTAAAATATTTTTATACGGAGTTGTTCACGCTATATGGCACGGAATGTTGTGGCCAAAATACGCGACGTTCGAGAAATTTCACTTTTGGGATATGTGGCGATAGTTACCTTCTAAAATTATTTGCATATTACACAGGTGTTCCAAAAGCTTTTAAAGTATCCAAGCTTCGTTTTTTTTAAGGGAACTTCTTATATATTATTGCATATTTGAACTCTCTGGTGAAAGTAGAAAAAGAAGTCTATTTTAATAAGATTTATAATACCTAAATCTTAAGGTTTTTTAAATACTTAATTCACATTTTGTGAGAATGTAACCTCATTTTATGTTTCAAATAGGTATTCAAGAAGTGTTTAAACTGTATATAATGTCAGATAATTTATTTAGTCCATCACTTTAGTCTGCACAGTCGGTTTTTGCGATAGTATTTTTTTTCGATATTTTTCATAACATTTTCATTTCTTTAAGCTGGTTTAATATTATCGCCAACAGCCAAGATTTATGTATCGGAGAATGATTAGATATGCGCCCAAGGTTATTGCTGAACATTTAAATAATTACTTTTCAAACATAGCTGCAAATTTGACTAGCTCCATTATTGCAAATACAGCTCCTATGTCATTCCTTAAATTCAATCATGAAAAATCTTTTTTCTTTGTGCCAACACACACCCATAAAATCATGAATATAATACGTAAAATTAAAAATAAAAACTAAAGGCTACGACGACATCTCCGCGCAAATTTTATTCCTATTACCACCCCAGGCGCTAAATTTCTTGGTCGACTTAATTAATCTTTCACTCCAAAATTCTATCTTTCCATCGTGTTTAAAGCTTGCAAGAATTTCACCAATACATAAGGGCGGAAATGGCCTCGCATTCTAAGATTAGAGACCTGTCCCTGTTCTCTCGATTCTGTCGAAGGTATCCGAGAAGGTTCGTTGATTTCAGAGTTAGAAAGTTTTTGGAGGCCGAGGGTTTGCTTTCCTTCTATCAGTACGGCTTTAGGCCGGGAGTGTCAACCAGTCATGTCCTTTATAATTTTCTGTTTCACATTTTCGAAACTGTTAACCAAAAACAAATGACAGCCACCGTATTTTGCGACCTATCTAAAGCATTTGATTATGTTCCCCATTCACTTCTACTTAACAAACTTGAAAGGTATGGCTTTAGGGGCAAAATTAACAACTGGTTCCGCTCATATATGGCTAATCGTCGCCAATTTGTACGGTTGCGAGTTGACAATAACAATGTCGATTTGACAGTTGACCGAGTCGTGTGTGGTGCCGCAGGGCTCAGTGCTTGGACCGACGTTATTTTTAATATTTATTAATGACCTGGCACATGTAGCTCGCCAATCACACACGGTTCTTTTCGCCGACGATACATCCTTTATGTGGCACGCTTCAAATCGTGATGACCTAGAGAGATTAATCAACGCCGACATTTCCAGGATTTGTGAGTGGTTTAATACAAATGAAATTACTTTTAACACTAACAAAACCAAATTGTTATTGTACAGACAATAAACCAATTTTAACATTGTTATTAATAACAATCTTTTATCCCCTGCTACTGATGTTAGATTTTTTGATGTTACTGCGGATATCGGCTTGGGGTGGACCGAGCACATTCAGATGTTGTCGTAGAGCTTGTCATCAGCCCGTTATGCTCTATATCTTGGGGAGCGTGCTGCGAGAGGGGTTTACTTTGCACTATTTGAGTCTCGCATGAGATATTGTATTTCTTGTTCGGGCTTCACCTCTACAACGAATTTATTCGAAATCTTTAAATTTCAAAAGCGGGTCGTGGGACTGATTAGTGCAGAGAATAACAGAGCCCATTGTCGTCCGTTGTTTGTTTCCCAAAAAATGTTAACTTTATACTCATTAATTATCTATGAGTTGGTTAATATGGTGTATAAATATAGAAGCAGATATACCTATCGAATCGACATTCATTCTTACACTACTCGTAACTGTAATAGTATTAATCTTCGGAAAACTGATAGCTCTCTCTGCACTTGTACTTCATGGGCTTCTCTTTTTTCAATAAATTACCTTCGCTTATATTAAGTTCTCTTTTTTTAATTTAGCTACATTTCGCCGCAAATTGAAGATGATATTTACTAAAACAAACTTTTTTATTCATTTGATGAATTTAGTAACGGAACGGGATTTCTTACCTGGAAACTTTGGGAGGTGGTCAGCCCAATTCATTCAAACTGAACCAAACCCCGTTTTCCAGGTAACCCACCTGCTTTTGGTCGACGAGCCAACGCTGGAAAACAATCTTTTTGTTCGGTAGCGATTGGTTTTGAAGATTTAGCCAAAGATGCTTTCCAACGGTGTTTTCCTCAGTCAGTCGAAGCAGGGCCGTTAGCTAGCCTAAAGATTGTCGACTTACCCACCTCGTCGGCCTTCCCTTTCCGAAAAGACTTCCTCTCCAAATCTTTACTAGGGGTACAAATTGAACTTCTATTTTTTATGGCGAAATAATAGAGTGACTTTTTTTCACTATTATATGATATAAGGTAGAGACAATAGAATTAAACCAACAAGCTACAAATTAAATAAAATAAACAAGTAAAGGACAACACAAATCAATCAATTTGGGTGAATATTTTAAATTTTTTTTAAGAAAAATTGTTTAGCATACGCACTGGTGATTTTTACTTTAAAAATTATTTAACAAGGGGGAGAGAGAAAGCGAACGAGTTACGGTTTCTACGTATTTGCAATGGTTAGTTTTAAGCAGAAATTTCGAACATCTTATCAACCGATGTAGGTAATTAAATGTTCCCGTAATCCAATTATGTTGAGGCACAAAAACTTTGCACAACACACAAGAATTTTAAAAGAAAAGGGGGATTTCGAACGGTTTTTACACAGAAAATAGTAACACCTCTAGAGAAAAGCTTTTGCTTCCTGTTCTCAAATTTTCAAGCTTATTTTAATTATAAAATTTTACAAGGGCAGTTCAATTTTAATTTTAAGATATGGGAACGCCCGTTAACGAAGGGATAACGCGTGCTTTTTCTGTAGCTGAAACGGGCTCCACAAACAAATTAATTCAAAACAGCAATGTTAGGGTTTTATAAACTTTAGTTTGACGTCATTCCGCACCGATTATTAGTTCCGCTTCTCTTTACAAGAGGGCGCAAGAATGTAGTAGGCGCTATTTTTCTGAACTTCAAAGCGCCCTTCTGGAGAGTAATGTGGGATTCGCTAATCAGCAATTGTACATACAATAGACAAAGAAGTAGATAAAATTAAAATAAATACGTATTATCTTAATTAGGTGAGACTTTAAAACAAAATAGACTATTATTTCTGTAAGTAGACGCTGCTTTAGCAAATGCCACAGTACTTTTCATTTAACGTATTAGTAAAATAAATTTAAATCCTTTGTATTATACCGGATGGAATTTCGAATTCTTACACATATATTTTGACCGTCTCCCCATAGTGAACGTATTTATTATATTATTATATTTTCAATAAAATAAATCCATCTATCTATCTATCTATCTATCTCTAAAACGGTTGATTTAGGACTAAATCATTATTTTAATACCATAGACAACTAGTTACATTAGAACCTTCATTTAGAGAACACCAAATGTGTAAAAAAACGATCATTTGGCGTATTCAGCAAAAACACGAAAACTTAAAGCTTAAGCTATAAATATCACTTGATAAATAATTTAAAAAGTCCATGAAAGTAAAGGTATGACGTTATATGTAAATTAATTATAGCCACTTAAAGTTCTTATTTCATTGGTTTAATTTTTATATACCCTGTATAAGATGGCAAATTATTCTAGCTGGGTTATGAAATATGGTCTATTGTTACCACTTCACTTGTAAATTTCGCTTACATAATTCAAATACTTTATACCTAATATTTGAACATGGAATTAGTTAGACTTTCACAAAATCCAATTATTGAAAAAACCTTAAGGTTTCTATTATTAAATTTTATTAAAACAAACACTTACTTTAGATATTTGTTTTGGTAACTCTGTGCAACATATAAATAATTTTAGAAAGTACCTACCATATATATACTTTTAGGATATAAAACGTCATATATCTTAAAAGCAAAATGTTTTTGCCATAATATTCCGTACCATGTAGCTAGAGTGAATAACCATGTATAAGAAAATTATTTTATTATAGACAGTGAACGGATGAAACAAAATAAAATCTCGTTTCTATAATCTGGCATCTCGTAGTAACGGAGACATTTTCTTTATAACTTTTTTTATACCTTTTACACACTTCCCAAATTAGTATCCAAGGACAAGATTGTGGAATTTATAATTAGTAAACTTAATAATCGCAGCAGACCTTGGCAGTCACGAAGAAAACATAGAAAGAACTTTGCGAACGTCCGTTCCACTTTATATATTATAAAAAGAATCAACGAATGCGACGAAAACAACTGGCGATTTTCTTCCAGAAATATACAATAAATTTATTACCTCTGTTTCGTATCCGAGCTTATTATTTTTAGTCACCTTCCCCGACGATCGCTGATGATGACGTCGACTATGGGAATAATAAAAAAAGAAATAATAGAACGGCAGAATCGCGCGACATTCGAGATTTGAAGAACGAAGCGGGATTTCCTAGCGGCGACTACTTGTTGAATTATATGTAGAGTGTTCGGGATTGCAAAATCTCGACTATTAAAAAAGCTATTTTGCGAGCACGATATCTTATCTTATCACACTATATGTAATGTAGGTACATACGGTCCGCGATAAGATGTTTATGAACGTATGTAATGCGTGATATTTGAATGGTGGGAAAAAAATTGTGAGAAATGTGTTTTTAAGGTTGGAAGTTAAGTGTTTTAATTAGAGGTAGTCGGTTATAGTTTGCATAATGATAGGATCTCAAAACTGTTAATTTCAAACACTTATTTAGCCCAAATCATTGAAGATATTGGTCGTTAATTATGATGCTTCGACATTGGTTTTTTGCGGTTCCTGTGTGATTTTTTGATCATATTAACATACATATTTGTTATTATATTATTGGTTTTAAGCTGTCTCGCCGAATTGATTGACTGATTTTTTCGTACTTTGTATAGGAGGAATTTCACTTTGAAACGTATAGGGTAGCCAAACTGACTTTAATTCTATAAAGAAAAATGTTTTCAGTTGTATGGTAGCTTCTGATATGTATGATGTTGATGTCAAACTTTTTGTTCAAATGGTAATCATTTGTGAACGCATTTGTATATAGGCTTCCCCATCCAGCAGCGGCTGGTGCAAGTCACGTATGAAGACGTATGCACTAATTGCCATTGTTCCTATCCCTAGACTCAACCGTTCTGATATTTTGCATACTTTGTTTAAATTTTTGTATTTCTTGATTAAAATCAATACTTCATAGTGTTAGACATTAAGATATTTTATTAACTTGAATACAAATATAACGAAGTAGGTATTCAAGTTGGTAGGATTCATCAACATATTATATATGGCTTTGCTCATAAACTTATCTCCAACACCTATAAAACTAAGACAACTTATTACAACGGATGGAGCAAAATATTTTCTTAGTTTTTTTTTCCTCTCCGACGATCGTTTTCGTTGTTTGTCTCTCTCAAGGAAAGAAATAAAGTTATGATTGTGTTACTGTATCAACTAAACTTAAAAGAAATTACAAAAATTTAAACACCTAATTTTAAACGCCAAAATTAAATCAAATCAACGAAACAACGCTTTTTATTGCAGCATTGATTGCAGCGAAAATTCTACATCGATTGTTATTTATACGTGGGCACAATGTCCCGGCACTTTTTTAACGATAAGCTTGTTGGAAATGAACCGTATTATGGATACCATTAAGGAGCATTTAAATTACGAAGTAAATAAATAAAGCTGCCAGACGAAGTGAATTAAACCAAGACCGAGACTACACTCATGTTGGCTAGAAGAGCTCATGGAAAAACACGAGGGTTAAGACCTAACATGAGTACTGGACATACATTATGGCGGCCAGACTCTGATCTGTTATGCATCCTGGTACACTGAGAAAAGGGATTGCATTAAATGAAAAGTTTTTTATAACGTTTGATTTTATCATGTTAACTTATAGTAGATACCTTTTCGCAGAAACGTATTTATATTATTTGAAAGTAGCTGCTGTTTTGCCGGAACTATTTTCTTCTTAAGTATGTGCTTTTGGGGAAAAGCAACCGTAATTTAATTAAATGGAATGCGCCTTAGTTTTGATTAATATTTTATAATATCTGAATAACTTCTGTTTAAGTTAAAATAATGCACATCACATATTATATTGCTATTATTATATTAACTTTACTTTAAATAAAAACACCCGGCGTTGTAGTTTATTTGCGTGGACACGCATGAATACATTATTTTAAAAACTTTTTACGCGGAAAATGCGTCTGCATTCAAACTGAGTGCTTTTTCACGCGAAAGTATTTTAGTTTTATGCATCTTCTCACGTGCATAAATCTCAGATACGCAAACTATAGTAAACAAAGATAAATATTTTAGTGCAAGATTAAAGGAATTTGAGAGACAATTGGAATCTTTTCAGTTAATGTTGCATTACATATAAACCAACGTACTTTACAGATGTTATAGTGTTTGAACGTTTAAAACTGTTACCCAAGGAAAAATACGTTTTTTGTTAACGCATTGGTTATTAAATTATTACTAGAGTTGGGCATTTGTCCGGCGGAGCAGATACGTATTGCGACGCGGGTCTCAAATAATGTAATATAAATAAAGCAGATCAATCGTATTACATAAAAAAATTTACATTTTATAAGAAAAACAGGCACTGTTTTACAGACTTGCAACTCTATGGTTCATCTGCTTTATTGGAGTAACATGAATTGGAGGGCACGTTCTGAATACATACCTGCCGCGCCGGAAAATTTGCCCAACTCTAATTATTACTTGATTGAAATAATATTAAAAATATTCCTGTTTTCAAACGAAATAATTTGGTTAGAAGGTTTCTTTGAAACAATATAATATTATTTTCATATAGCAGATTTCTCCCAATATAGTACAGTAAATATATTTATGTGTAGTACAGAAATTGTCGCATAGATGGCACATCTCCTGTTTCATTCCAGTAACAGAATATATTTCGCTCAAGTAGGGTGGAATATACCATTACAACATACTAACTTGGTATTTTTAATTAGTATTTACTCGAGGCATTGTGATTCAATTAAAGAGCTTTTTGAAATGTGTTTTACACACATGTGTTTTGAAGAACACAAAAACCACTAGGGTAATATGGCTGAAAATTGATTGTTTTTTATCTTATCATAAACAAACATATTCCCAAGTAAAAATATTACAAAATATTCATTATTACAGGTGTTCTTTTTTCTATGTCGCTTAGTATATTTGGTTTTCTGCTAATTAATCTTCAGTCCTCTTTCGCTTGCTTCATGTAATAGTTTTGCTATCGTCTGTTCCAGGTTTTTTCTATTCCTCGATATAACCGCGATGTCATCTGCATATAAATAGCATATGCAGATGACATTTGAACGGATTTTGTTATATTTCCCGTGGCCCTTTATTTCTCCTTCTATAGCTATATTAAACAGGGTTGCCGATAGCCCATCCCCTTGTCTCACACCTTTTGTAATCTCTGTTGTCCCTTCATGTGCCTTTTATCCTTCTATCGTCATTTTTATCAGTCTTATTAGCTTTTCAGGTATTTCTAGTGCTATTGCGTCTTTCACTATCATGCTTCTTTTTAAACTATCAAAAGCTTTTTTGCTGCTACTAATTATATGTTAAAGCTCTTTAAGTATTATTTATGCCAAGTATTTAGTGCCATTGTTTTTCTATATATTGTGACATGGTACTTGATAATAAATAATGATATATATTTACTGGTAATTTTATGCATTGGTAAGCTGGGAATTGAATTGTAACGAGCTGTTAATATGAATATCTAAATCTCATCAATCTCTTATAGCAGATACGTAACATCCTAATGAAATGCAGTTTTAATATGTAGTGCTTTTAGACACTCAAAAATACGTTATATGCATATGGCGATCCTTTTCTTAATAGCTCTTAGATTTTCCGATCTTTAGACACCCACAGCAAGATGATTCTGCTTTTTTTTCACTCTCATAGGAATGCCAAACAAATTCTTGAAGTTATATACAAGTTCTTGGAGTTGTTTAGCTGTGGGCATGCAAACTCAATCTTATTTCTTAATTTCTTCTCATTGTTTCCACGCGCCTAGACAATATGGGAGATGCAGCTGCTTCAAAGGAATATCACTTTGCTGATGCTTCTCGCCTCAATATGTCCGTATTCTAACTCTTGATCTCGTCTTTACAATTGGTCGATTCCAGCTTATTCAACCTTGATTTCCACCCAGAAGTTTCTGTTTAGTTAATATTTGTTACTCAAAGTGTCTGAGAGCAGGTTTAAATCTTCCATGTATTAAACCACAATTCTACAGCGGCGGCTTCATTATGTTCGAGTTAAATTATTGCACACTTATCACTGAAAGTGCACGTTTTCTTTGTTTCGGATTATAAATTAAACCGTATGTGGCTCGGAAACGGAGGATATTGTAAAGTATAAATCACTTAGGCGCTCGTAAACGCCCCATAGTTTCCCCTACTGCCTTCGTTTACTACTTACTTTGGGAACTTTTACCGATACACCTACACACACAACACACATGCGGAGATACACACACCGGTCGACCCAACTCCAAACATTACCGGAGCTTTTGCGATGAGGTAAAAACTGTTTATACGGAGAAAATTTCGGAACAACACCCATTAGGAACAAATCGCGAAGTCGTTTCGGAGCCGACGAGAGACGCGTAAACGAGCCACGGTAACTTCGATTAATTCGGGCCCCGGCAATTAATAGCCACCATAAATTCGGTCGATTATTGGCCGTGTAATTTCGTTGTTCGATGTAGTTGTTGTGTGTTTGACAAACGATGTTTGTTTGCGCTCTGCATTATGATATTGCGGTCCAAAGTTGTCGCTGTAGGACGCTTATTTTGGTGTACGGTCTCTGAGCTGTGACACACGCTCTGATTACAATTTTGTTAAGATTATTTTCGACACAATGAACGATTAGGAATTTTTTTTTTTACATTTAATGTAGTGTGGAAATACAAACATGGAGAACGCTGATTTGTTAATGTGGAAACAACAAACAAGTTTAAGATGCGAGGATGGGAATGCAGCCAAATAGTAAAGGATTTTTAAGATGTCTAAACTTTCGTGGATTTTATTTACTACTCCTTCGGAGACAAGTCCACATTAGTTGCTTGAAAAAAAAGTCGTCAAGTAGATAATGTGAAATTAGTAAAAAATGTAAAAAACTATTAAATTGTTTTAAAAATATTGTAATTTATAAAAACAACACCTTTTAATGAATTTCAGATGTAGAGCGATTAAATTCAAATCTTTATAGTTTATCTATTTATTTAAGTATTCATTCTATACAAGTATAATATGTACAGGGTGTCCGTTTATATTTGGACCCTACCTACATATTAATAGTAATAATTTTCTAATAATATATAGGTTTGTAAAGAACTTTACTAGAAGATCTTAGTTGAAAAACAGCGATTAATTTGAAAATTAGATAAAACGCTGTAATACTCGTAGGTACATTTAATCACTCATACTACAACAAATGTCATAGTAACACTACACTGAGGAAAATATTTAATACTCATAAATAAAAATATTATTATCATAAGTAAAAAGTTCAGCTGAGTAGGGGACAAAAGCACAAATTACTTAGCACTAGTAAAAAAGAGATCCTAAACCCTGATACTAACAAGAAGCAATCTAAGTTACTTACGGTCTGTTTCATACCGGTAACTTATGAAGTTACTGATGATAATTGAACTGAAGTAGTTAAGCCAAAGAATATATGCATTTGCGGTAAGTAAAAGATTTGTCCATGTCAAGTAGATGTATTGCTATGAGTGAACTATTCTATAATGGCTATCACACCTTCATAATTAATACAAGCTATTTGAATTACTTGTGATAAGGAAACAGTATCAGTAATGCACGTTCACTAAATACCTTATATATAAAAGGTAATGGTTTGCTACAAATATGCAATATAGTTACTTTAAATTTGTTGTACAATGATGGTTAGTGCACGAAACGATGAGTTTTGGTAAATATTTATTAAATAGCTTACTGTGTACTCTGTGTGAATAACTGATGAAGTACAAAAAAAAGCTCCACAAATCTTCGATTATTTATGCCACCGCAACTATAAGTACTGCCTACCGAGCAATGCGTAATTCAAAATTGTTTACAAATAATTTTTAATTACTATTTCAGTGTGCTGTAGCTTCAATTCCATTAATAATGGAAGATTTGTGGAGCTTAAATTCGCATTTAATTTGCTAAAGATGATACATAATACTTATTACTTAAGAAAAAAAAACAGTGTTATTAGTAAGTTTCATTTTGTATAGGACAAACACAGTGACTACCTGATATGAATGTAATGTAATATTTAAGCTATATAATAATAATAAAGGATAACAATTACCCCAACTGATTGAATGTAAACCTTATACAACTTGCCGATACTCTTAAATGTTTAATACATTCTAATATATTGTTTATGATTATGAAGGGTGCATATCAAAAGATGATTTACGTATGTTACCTCTGCAAAATTCATTTAAGTGGTGGAGTTGAAGCCCCAAGATGAAAGCAATTCTTCTATTTCTAACTTTTAACACAGGTATTATCGAGTATTAATAAGCAAACACCTTTATTAAGCACGGGAGATCTATCCGTCCATTGCGTGTATGTGATTCAACACTAGCTATGACGGTTATGCGTAAAACACGGTAGAACTACCAAGGTTCCCCGAAAACACACGAGGTGCAGCAAAACTCAAATAATCATAATTGTGGCAAGTTGCTACTTATTTATGAAAATACATGAGTTTAATAGCAATTAGTATTATTGTTCTTGTACTAAGTATATCCTCTAGTTAGATACGATACCAATAGTAGGGTTGCCATACGTCCGTATTTTCTACGGACAGTCCCGTATTTTGTAAGCCTTGTCCGTAGATTATAAACTGTCCGTAGTTTGTACGTATTTCTGCAAGGCGTCCGTATGTTTTTTCCAGTTTCCAATTTGTCGTACTCAAGCCGTACTTTTGTCATTTTATAGTTATTTTAGCATTCAAGCTTTCGTATGATGTGCGTTAACATTGCATTTCCAGTAGCATCAACGTCTGAAGAGATATATATCTATATTTTTATATAGTAATATTAATAATTAAACAATAGCTCAAGTGAATATTGAAGAACATTTCACGGAAATGTTAATTGATATGGTGCACTGTCCGTAATTTTGCTTTTGAAAATATGGCAGCCTACCAATAGTCACAAGCAATACGTTAACAGTTTGATTACGACTATTACACAAGAATTGCCAGTACGCTGTGTAATAGCGAAAAGGAAACTGCGTTTAGTTGCAGGTATTAATTGAGAGAATAGTTGCCAGTAAAACTTTGTCTATTGTAAATAATTTTTATCAAGTAACACTTTACTTAACGCATTTTTCTCAGTGTAGTGTTTTAATATGCTGTTTTATTCTTTGTTATTAATTTATATATGTAAGTGTTTTAAAATAAAATATAAATGCGCTAGGTTGACTTATTTTTTAAGTTTTTAAACACCTACATAAAATTTACAGTTGTACAATACATGCAAGTAGGTACCCACTTCAATTTGCCGCTAAATATGTTTAAGTGTTCTAATAAGTTATGCTTAGTTAAGTGCCTTATTAAAAAAAAAAAACATTTTATAGTTAAGTAAAATGTTACATTTCATCTCGGATTTTGGTAACGAGTGTAGTTAATTTAGATTTAGACCCTGCTCAGGCTAAAACCGAGTTTCCCACAAGAATCCATCTAAACAAAGGGATGGGAAGCTTTATATCTCGAAAGCTATAACGTACTTATAAGCCTTTTGTCGATAATCAGATTTTCCACAATTTTACTATAAATTCTTTTTATCATAAAAGTAAAAAATAACAAAATTAGGAGCAAAATAAGCAAACCTTTTTAAACATTATAGTGTTCCAAGAGCGGTATCTATTTTCCTCTCATTTTATGACCAAAATGTACACAGAAAAAAAATGTAAATTATCAAACAACTATAAAGTTTCGCGCAACAAGTTGTTGACCATACAGGGACGAGCACAACTTGTACTAAAATTTCCCACAAAATTGTTGACGAAAGTTATCGTATTTTTTGCAACAAAATGCACACTTCTGTTAAACAATTTATGTTGACAGAACCTATATATTACTGTAGCATTAAGTGCAGATCACTTGTTGCAAATAGTACGTTTAGGCCAGTGGTAATAGTTGCACCTAATCGTCAACAAAATATTTACAGTATTTTTCCTACTATTAGAAGTCTGTGTAGTGAATCGACATTAAGATTTTCCATACAAATTAACTACGCTGTTGCTATAATTAATACACCTAGCTGTGAATAATTATTTACTGTATAATGTGTTTTTTGAAACATAATGTGTAGTTTTGTTATACAATTTGTTGACATAACCTACCTACAAAAGGAGCATAAAATTTCATATTGCTTGCCGCAAATGCAATAGTGAATTTTCAGTAAAATTTTGCGTACAATAAAGCTGGACTGTTGGATCAAGGAATAAAGGGTCCTTATAATTTGAGAAGTTTGGATCTCATTAATTTATTTTGTTCTGTATGTGACGTTTGCGAATTCTCCTTCGCCGGTATAAAATGTTTTTTCCGGTAAATGCACCAAATCAACTTTTAATAACCGTGTTTGAATGAAATAGGCGAAGCGCCATCTTCACAACAACGGCTGTATCGCATATCCCTATTGAACGTAACTATATGGGTAGAAAACTTCGACATAATTATAATGCTTAGATCACAGAACCTATTTACAAAGTGTGGGCTAGGTTTGGAAAAAAGTAATTTGAACATAATAATTACATTAAATTAACTACAATTGTGGTTAGCGTAATCCTTTTTTCTTAAAATATTCCTTTATTAATTGAAGAGCACTTATTGTTTAAGTATTAATGGGTTGTTAAATTAATAAACTAGAAGTAAAAAAATAATATAATCGCTTTTTATACAATTATTTCTTAATTTCGTAATATCCCTAAATAAACGAGAATTTTATTTGTTGATATTGTAATTAAAAACAAGGTAAATTCGTGTTCCAATCCTTTTTATTTTATTATATTTACTGCGACATGTTTTCGGTTTTTCAAACATCATCTGGCAATAAAACGTCAAATGTTTGTTTCCTATGTAAGATTGATGTGTCAAAAAAAATTTGTTAGTGCAATAAGAGAAATTCTTCAAAAAACATTTAAACTGACTAAAAAAACTAAAATTAAAATGATGTAACTTTAAAAAACAAAAACAACACATTCAAACGTATGTAATTTAAAATCTCAGAATATTACAGGCAATCGAACAGAAAACATAACAAAAATGGCCCGAATGCCAGCCAAGGACGCACTGAAGATCATATATAATATCAACATACATTACACCAATCCCTTGGGACATTATAGATTAGATTTTATTTTGTTTGTCGATTTCATTAACGACAATACGTAAATATTAAGGAATTTTGAAGATATTGGCAGTTGGTGGATATAATTATTACTGCTATATCGACAGGCCGATGCTCATCTTAACATTAGCGGAAATCAGAATATTGCAATTATAGTTAATTAATTATTAATGCCATCCGTGAACTAGTGTTCGAATACTATAAAATTTCCCAGTTAAAAATTCCCATTTAGACTTTTTTCCATCCATCATATGCAAGTTGTAAAATATTGCAAAACATTTCACAATATTTTGTAGAAGATTGTGCTACAATATTTTCTAACAATTTTATTGCTTTTTTTGTAATTGTGGTATACAAAACTGCAGCGACGTTGTTTAAAAATTTCCCAATAGTAAAAATTCTTACTACAATTTTCGTCCAAGTATAAATATTACAATGCGGATTTTTCTCTATGTATGCAATCTTTTTTATAAAGAACTATTTTTTTTTTTGCAAAGATCTTCGTCATAACTACAATAATGAAGAATATGGAAGCTTTAAAGAGGTCACTTTTATACAATTCGCAGAAAAAAGACGAATCAAGGGAAATCAAATCAGCGATCTTTCATCTTTTTTATTGAAAATCGATGCTTTATATAACTAGAACATGCTATGTTCAGTGCTATGCGATATACATAAATTTACGAGTCTGGATGGGACGTGTAGTCAAACAATATGGGCAAGGAATTGAATGCAACGCCACAAATTTCATTGACATCATTAAACATGTATTCGTATAATTAATCCATGTTAAATATTTGCTGGCATAACTGCTGCCTAGTTCAAAACAGATTAACTATTAATATTAGGTTTACTATCTCTAGATAACAAATTTAATAGTGGGCGTTGATGCTTCCGCGCATTTTCAAAAAAGCAACTCTTCAGCTTTCATCTCTATGTATGCACTGTCATAACTCTAACAACTCTATCTTCCCTTTGATCGAGTATGCAATACATTTGTTTAACCTTAAATAACATTACATAGAGTACATAGAGTATTCTATTTAAATTCATTTCAACAGGAAAATGACAAATTTTAATTTGTATTCCCATGATCATTGAAACAAATAAACAGAAAATATTAGTGTGCTTACTACGTCCTACGGTGCTGTAGATGTAGTGTAAATTTTATTCAGTCCCAATAACGAATTTAGCACGGATGGTACAGGTTCATGTATATTTATCAACCGATAAGGCTTATCTAAATTCGTAGCTCCTTTTATTTACGTACCTAGAATTTTATAGATAAGCACAAACAGCAGCTATTTTTTATATAAAAATTATGCTCTACGGAATTATGTTGATGTTTAAAGCTGATTTAGAGATCTATACGTCTAAACCTAAAGCTAATTCCAAAAGTTAGTTGTCCTGAAAATATATGTACTATTAAAGACAAAAGTCTTGACTCAAGTTTGACATAAGATAGAGATAGAATCATTGGAATTTCTTCAGTATTTCAACATTTCTTTCTTTAATTTTGAGTCAAGACTTTTGTCTTCGATGGTACATATTCATGCAAAAACAGTAAGTTCACAATAAAACTGCAAAATTCAATGAAGTGGTAAATGCTGTTTGCCTGTTTTTGAAAACTCAAAAAAGAAACCGCGTCTTTCTTTCCACTTTAGGTTTTTCAATGTGGAACCTGATTATACAGGATGATGACGTCATTGTTCTTTTTTCTAAATAGAAACATTTACTTTCCGAAATTTTGATATCTCATACATTTGCAAAACAGCAATATAAATATTTCGGCAGGTAGCATAACAACAATTTTAAAGAAAAACATTTAAGAGTAAAAAGGGAAGAATAAATTAGATCAGGAGAAATACTGATTTTTTTTTTGGAAAGTAAAGTCGACTTTTATTTTCGATTTTATATCTTTCAATGGGATGCCTGAAAGCATGTTTTAAAATAAGTTGCTGATCTTTTAGCACACGTATTTAATAAATTCTGGTGGATGGTACTTTCTGCACGTTCTAAAGACCTCGAGAGTGATTCCAATCCATAAGAAAGAGAGTACAGAAAACAAATAATTATAGGCCAATAGTTATGCGGTGTTTTCAAAGATTTTTGAAAAAATTATAAGTGAGAGATTAATATCGTATTTGGAAAAAATTTCAATATTCGATTTTGTGCGGGGAAAATCTACATGTGACGCGGTCTATACCTAGATGCTGTGTTTAAAAGCTTGGACTGAAAGCAGTGTGCCGTTGGCTTGTTCTTTGATTTTGGCAAGGACGCTACAGGTGGCGTACCGCAGGATTCGATACTGGGGCCTACACTATTTCTGTTGTATGTAAATGATCAGAATGCCGCAAATAACCAATGCCTTCTGACGCAGTATGCCGACGACACTAGCTGTACCATCTCTGGCACTTTCGAGCAGGTATCAGGTGCAACAAATTCTGTCGTCAGCAACATGATCGCGTGGTGTGACTGTCAGGAGTTGATGTTGAACGGGGATAAAACGGAACTAATTCAATTTAGAAATGGTCACTCTGATTTTCCGTGCAGTCTCTATGTAAGGTATGATGGTAAATTATCCCGGAACATCCTCCACCAAATTTTTGAGTGTCGCAGTTGATTCGAATCTAAGATGGTATAATCGCTGCGCGAACTTAATTGAACATATATCCAGAGCATTTTATGCCTTAGAAATTTGCGGCATTGTTGTAACCCGAAGGCTTTAAGATCATTTTGCTTCGCTAGCGTGGAATCAGAATTGCACTATTGCATTGTCTTTTGGGGCTGCTCCTCACCATCGTCGCATCTGTTTCTGATTCAAAAAAGAATTTTGGCTCCCGTAAGTCATGTCGCATGATTTTAAACAATTTCGTATATTGACACTAATCCCGTTGTACATACTCTAAATATTAATGTTTTACAAGAAAAATCAGTTAAAATTTGTAAGAAACTGCGATATATATAGTAATATGTAGACAAGGGCCAGAAACAATCTATCTGTGCCTGCACACAGCACTGCACTATTTATGTTGCCTGTAGGAATCAAAACTATCGTAAACATTAAATCTTTTAAACGTGCTATTTTTAACTTCCATTTAGATAGATGTTTTTATAGCACTGTACGCTATTTTTGTAAATTTTTGACACTGTCAACGTTTTATAACATACGACAATAATAATAATAATAATTATTATTATTATATAGAATAATTAGTGTAAGTGTGACAAACTCATTGCTTTTTTTAGCGAGAATCTTTTCTTCGGGTGACTCATGTAAATGCTTAAGCATTAACGTAGTACAGTTAAAGTAAGAACAATGAATGAGTTACTCAAACTAGGCGGGTTGCTCTTTTTTTACATATACTTTTACAGATTTTTAATATTGAATGGAATTGACAATGTCAAACAAAGGAAAAAACAACGACACCACAATTTGCTTAGGAAATTGTGGTGTCATGGCTAATGGTCTGCATCAGAAATAACGGCGCCGATGGTAGAGCGAAACTTTACACATGCGACTCTTATATCATGCTCCAAAAGGGGCGCGGGATCTTAGAGGCTTAGCTAACAGAGCCCCTGGGAAACTGGGCGACCTTCCAGAGTAACTAGCATCAGTGCAAATATGGACAATCCATTAAAGTCCTCTAAAACGCCACCGCGGACTTCGAAGAGACCCAAGGATACCTATAGTAAGGCAGTGTCAGGACTACGGCTGGCAGTAATTGAATAATGTCATCCGGAAAATTTCCTGAATCAAGATCAAGCGGATCTGATCCAGCAAAAAGGAAAACATAAAACATACTGGGATAAAATAACCAGGCACATTCATGGAAAGACTTTTATTAGAGGACCATCAAAGAAGAAGAACTAATGCAGCTTAGTAGGAATCATCTTCGCACCGTGACAAATCTCCTTACAGGGCACTGCGTACTGAAAGGATACCTGCACAACATTGGGATCAACATTGGAGATACCAACTGCAGACTGTGTAATGGGATGACAAAGGACGCTTACCACAGTCTGTTGTGAATGCGAGGCTCTGGACGCAACAAGACAGGCAATTTTTGGCAAGCCAAAAAGAACCCAGAGGATTTCTTCGATCAGCCAGCCAGACACCTGTACAGATTATTGCATGGTAATAGGATACTGGAATGGCTGGAATAATTTAATGAGTTAGGGAGATGGAAGACCAAATGCAAAAAGCCAAGATGCTGCAATATTTTTGGAGACTTCAGGGCAAACCACTTCCACAACAAAATAGAAAAAGGAGAAAACAAGGACATTATCACATTTAAAGTAGAGGAGACTGGCGTTAGTTGTAACATGCGTAAATAAACAATGGAAATAGAAAGGCATCGAAAAGCAATAAAAGAGGAAAATAAGAAGAAAAGGACAAATCACGTTGCTGTTGTAAATGTATAGCTGTTAGTTCTATGGAAATCATTATTAGAAAAACATGTAAATAAGAAATGTAATAGAGAAACATGCAGATGTACTTAGATTTGAAGTTGTTTATTAGTACTAACCTGCGTGTACTAATTTGCATATTTTCTAAACTGGTTATTGTATTTGCTGTATTATTTTATGGTTACAAATGGGTGTTGGGCAAGATAGAAAAAGTGGTTAAATTTCAGTGACTGAATATTCTCATGTTTATTCACGTCATGAGTGGGGAGTAGTGTTGGCCAGTGGTTTTCCGAGAAAAGAAAAAACACGAGTATATCCAATGGCAGCAGAAATTTAATCGCTTCCCCTTTTCCCCCTTGCCTAACACTGTTACAGGTGTTACAACTTATGTTGGCTATTAGGCCCGGTTTTCTGCCCCGTGCGTAGCTAAGCAGATTGGAGTGGTGAAAAACTCCATGCATATAATTAAAAATTCATTACTCCTCTCAGGTCTTCCCATCTCAGCTCCGCACGGCAATGAAAGTCGGGCCTTATGAGATTTTGGCTTGTTGTTACACTTTTCAATAAACGCTCGCTTACATTGTAATTGGTATAAATTTATTTAGGCCGACTAGATCACATGACAATTCAACATTCTGATCAAATGTGCACGATTTGCTATTGGATTAAAACTTCAACTTTGGTCTAGCCGTTAAAGATAACAGCCGATAATGTTAAAAATAGCACATAAATTAACACGTAGACTTCCGTGATCGTGGTCCATGGTATAAACTGCTAAGTTTTCAGATTGAAACTGTGTCCTGGAACTCGAGTTGGTCGACGTTCCATTCTCACTTGTATGGGGCTTCTTCAAGACGCTACTTCTGCCACTGTGGACCTGAAAGAGAAAAAGTAGCACATGGGGACGGGTTTATATTTGCATAGTGGTTATGGTTCAGTGGGGTGCCATGGTTAAGGTTGGATTCTTTGAAAGGAAAGATTTTCAGGTATAAGGCTAAGTTATTAGAATAATGTTAGGATTTCTTAGAGCCTTTGCAAGGTTTGACTCGAAACTTGTCTGTAGTAGTGGTTGTAAAACTTCAAAGAGGTAAAGGTAAGCAAGTTTCCATCAAATATGTTAGGTCTTACGATTGGTGAGAACTATTGAGAGCTTGGTTTCCAGGGATTGGTTCGATAATGTGAGATATAGATACTATTGTAACATGAACGCTAAAGAGTAAATTCTGGAGCTTTGTTTGAGGATATTAAGGGTGGTACCTTGGAAAGCTTGTGATTAAACAGTCCCACCTTGAAGCTTTCCAACATCGACCACCAATTTAATGTATCTGACAAGAGCACAAATCTTATCCTGAACTCCACTCCAATTTTAACCGTGAAGTCTCTTCCAAGCAATCCAAGCGTCACAGCCCACTGTACCTAACCGTGATTCGCATATAAATTTATCTCCATGTGTTAGTTCTTCAGGTTCAGATCAAGAGAGTCAAAACTGGTAACCCTGAAGATACCCTTTACAAGTAAGAACAGAATATCAAATGCCGGTCAAGATAAGTTACAAGACACGGTTTCAACCCGAAAACTTGGCACATTTGATCTCAGACTTGTGTTCAAGACGATCTGATAGATTGCTGCTTTGTTTGTCCTATGTGTACCACTATTTGCAATTGTTACTGGCACTTTATGTTAAAAACGTGTCATCTAAGACTTATCAGTTCAAAAATAAACAGGTTGATAAATTGAACGAATTGAATCCGTATCATGTGAAAAGAATCAGTAGATCCTATTCCTAGTTCAGCGAGTATTACTTGTTCAGTCGCACGATTCTATTGCAGATGGCACAGTCGTATGCATGTCTACGTATCTGTGAGTTCGTTCATTTGGTACAGCTCGGTCTTGAACAACACTTTTTCTATGCATACTTCACGTATTTCTGGACTTATCGGAAGGTACAGAACGGATTGAGTAACATGCCTCGATATTTCATTTTTTTCTGGACAAATGGCATAAAATATATTTATTTTTGCTTTTTTCCTTTATTGAATTCACATGCACATGAGGTAGCTCCAATTAATTCAAATAAATAAGGAACGAAAAGTATTTTTTCACAAAACTTATACGTACAGGATGGCGCATTAGTGTGGTGGAAGCTCTATATGTCTGGTATTACGAAAATTATCTAAAAAAATATTAAAAATTGGTATAAGTATTCTTAAGCTACATAATTTAAAATTAAATACACATATACAGGGTGTTATGTAACGTCATGCCAGACCTAATTTATATTTTTTTTATAAATGGAATGCTAAACATCTTTTACGTTTTTAATTTCTGCTTACTTTTGCGAGCCTGAGAACTTAACAAAGAAATTTGTCTTGTATACAAGGCGAGCCAAAACTCGGACCCTTAATTTTCTTCTACTGTCGCACGACAAACGTCAGCGATCTATATATGGAAAACTATTCACGAGAAAAATTTGAAAATTTGAATGTGTACTAATATACATTTGCCTAATCGAGTAAAAATATGTACAAGTATCTAGCACTTTCTGTTTATACAAGTGTTGACATTAATTTCCCTATTTTAAACGCAACACCCTGTACATTTTTATATTTTTGGTAGGGGGTATAAGGTATACGGATCCCTATACCTTATATCTATATTTCGATTCTTTGCATCAGAAAAGTGACAATTGCAGCCTCTTAAGGAGAAGTTTGTATCTCGTATGTACTTCTGGGTTTTTTTTTTTTAATTCACTTGGCATACTTATGGACTAAAGGTAAGTACACCAAGATGGCGCCACAAAATTAATGTATCTTATACAAGGCATGCATAAAAAATTGTTATAATTAATCCGAAAAATGCACAAAGTACAAATGTCTAACAAAATACTCTACTTTTTTGCCCTATTATCGTTTAGCGCTAAAAACGAAGACAATTTGCTAGTTCCCTATATCTATCCGTAAGCGTTTTCGAGTTATTTAAAAAAGGTATTGTCTTACTTTAAAAAAAAAAAAATGTGGCAAGATAATCATGCCCGAGATGACGCAAAAACAATTGCAGTAGAATTGTCAATATTGCGTAAACCAAAATGCCAGGGAGTTTTAACTACACAACGAAGACTATTTAAGGAAGAATACATATTAGTTTTACGGGCTTCTTGCAGTAAGAAATCATTAACGAAATGAATTTTTGCAAATTACTGTAATAAATTTAAGAGGAATTTTAATCATACGAAAAATTTTCTCCTCATGCAAGATTGAAACCTACGCATCTCTTTTACCGGACGAGTGCTCTACCAATTAAGGTAGTGAGAAATTGTAGGTTCCGTGCACAAATTGAATTGTATGCCACGTCTGCCTCTGACGGAGGTTGGCTGTTGAATGGTTTCGACTTGAAAACTTTTAACCGACTTGAAAGCGATTGTCTTCGACAAGGAGTACAACTGTCGCAGAATGTTCGTTAATTTCCACGAAGTGAGGAATTATAATTTGTTTAATACATGAGAATGCCATGTGACCGAATGGACTGTCGAATGTTTATGCAAAATTAATTAAACAATTATTGCAAATTCTGGAATCTCCTTACAATTAAAATATAATAAAGGTAAGTGTCTTCGAATCATGAGAAAAATACGTTTAGAACTTTTCAACACTTATTACTATGTAAAATAAACAATCTTAAAATTAGTTACGGTACAAAGAGTAGCCAACCATTTCAACACACGACATTGTGACGAAACCGACTTTCCAGCAATTTTCCATGTCTTTCTGTTGCAATTGGATTGCCAATGCATGTAAAAACATTATTAGACTAAGACTAAAAAAAAAAAATGGAAGAATATTCATTTGAATTGTACTTGGATCCAACTTTGATCTGGTAATATCTGTTGTAAAAATATACTATTCGAATTATAATATTCAATTTCGATGTGTAGGTATATCACTGCCGATCATCTTTACTTCCTGAAGGGAACATTCTAAAGGAAAATGCCTTGAAGGACTTGCCGAATGCAGAGATTTCCTATATCACTTGGACATCCTCTGACCGTCTGCTGCTACATTTATATATCCTTTTCTTGTTATATCAAATTAGTTTTAAAATATATATAAGTAAAACTAGTAACCTTACACTTAAATGATATCAAGTAAACATTCCATAACAATATGTTACAAACATTAAGATGTGATACAGTAAAGAAAATAAGTTAGCAATGTTTAAGTAATAATTAATTTAATAAATGTTCAAAATTCCGTCCTTGAATCTCCAAACATTTTTCAGAGAAGCTCTGAAAATTTAAAATTGTTTGCAATCATCCATGATTGTCAGTGGACTGGCATGAACTTGACTTTTTATAATTGCCCAAACAAAAAAAATCCAACGCTGTTAAATCTAGTGAACGAAGTGGCCACAAGAACGATCGGTTATTAGCAGTTCAATGACCTTCAAATGTTTCTTGCAAAAAAAAATATTAATTAAGTATCCGTTATGTGACAGAGCTCCATCATGTTGATAAGGAAAAAATATATACCGCCAAAAGGTAAATTTTGTAAATATTCATTGCATAAAGTCTCTGAGATAATCAAATACCTTGCTGCCCTAAGGAAATCAGTTTATATTACAGAGAGAAAGATTACTTTACCGTTTAAATTGTCTTTATAAAGATGCAGTTTCACAACGTTTCTTATTGCTGCGTAAACACAAAAATGCCAATTTTCTTGAAATTTTCGTTCTTTGCAAACACATGAATTTATATTATTCCAGTAATGAGAATTCTGGCCATTATTACATTTTTCGTAAATTCAGATTCGTCCATCCATATATTTTCTAAAAAGTTGTTATCACAGTGGTATCTCGTTATATAAAGTAAATTCACAAAACTGTTATCTCTTCTCGTGGTCTTATTCTTCCAAATTTTGAATCAAGTGGAACGAATACGGCTGTGATTTCCAAAAAAAGCTTGTCTCGATGATGTCGTTGGAATTGCTCGAAAGTAAGCCATAATGGTAATTATTGTATTATAAATATTATATATTATATAATAAAAAAAAAATAAAAACAACAGGTTTTCTTTTTCGAATTGTAGCTCTGAGTCATTGCTCCAAAAATTTTGTACTACACGTTTTAAAGCAGTTTTTTTATGGATAATATTTTAGAAGTTATAGATACACCTCCAAAGAACACCCCAGTGCACACAGTGATGCAATTCACATATAATTTAAATTCAGAGCGAACGAGGATATCGAGATGCAATATAGAACTGTACTATGCATATAAATACAGAGCTACACAGTGTTTGAATTTAATTCGACTGGAATTTTGTCTACAAACATTTGCAAATCATGCATCCATAGATACCTAACTACATTGCACATTGCAAGCGGTTCTAACCGGTATATTAGTAAATATTTACGGAGTCAAGTGCGACAGTCGTAATGAAAGCCAAAACTAACAGGTTACAGACAGGAGTAGACAAGAAATTAGTTAAAGCGAGTTCAGAAGCAGTTTGGGTAATTAACGGTTTACCACATCCTACACTATTGCAACGAGCTGACATGATTCAGTCGAATCCCCCGACTTGCTGGCACGGCGCTTGCGAGATAATATTGTGAGTTAAATTATAAGCTCATCTCTAATATAAAGCGAAGACTTTACTAGCGCTATTTTACACTTACAAAATTGTTACGAATGGACTCGTATATATCTACGCTAAAGCTATCTTATTAGGCAACGCTTGTTTAAACATTGTAAACGCTTCTCATATTCACTATTTATCTTTCGCGCAAAGTTTAAGAAGGTAAACAGGTACGGGCGGAAAAATGTTACGCGATAAGCGCATTAATCCGACGAAAATATGTTTCGGTTAACCTACATTTCTATTTTTACCTGTTTTTTTTTTTGACACTTAAAATTCATTTTTCACATAAGTTAAGTATTCGTTATGAATTAAAACGACAAATTAGTGATCGTTAACATGAGTTAATTTCAAAACACGGTGTCAGAATATAATATAAAAAAAATAGTCACAGAAAATTGGTTACAACTTACGACTGACAGCTTTGTGTATAAATATTTCATCTAAAATCGCGTTTTCTAAAGCTTTCTGTAGAGTGAATTAGCGGTACTCGTGTGCTTTTACAATCACAACAGTTTTAGCCCTACACATAATAATAGACAGGTGTCTCATAATCAAACGCCACAACTTAGGATAGAGATACCTGATTAATTCTGAATAAGATATATCAATAAATTTGATCAACAATGATTTCAATTTCAAAGATAAAGGATAACTTTAATAAGAACACTAGTGCTACATTGTAAAGAATAGGAGATACAGAGTAGGTTATATACAAAAAGCACTAAAAAGTTTTTGTATTTTTCATGTTAGTGTTTTGCAACGAACTATATAAAACATTGGAATGAGCGCTATGTACTTAAAAAACAGCCCGCTTGACAATTGGTCGCCATCTTTGAATGTGGTAAAATCCCAACGACAGGCATTTATGCGGAATTTTGCTTTTCACATCTGTTATTCCCTGTTTTTAGTTTTAAGAAATAGCTCATAATGCGTTCTTATATTTTATTCTTAATAACGTTCTGCAAATAGTACTTTCAAATCACAATTAACAATTAATCCATCGTTTTTATTGTTTGTAAGACGACGGAAGATAAAGTCTGTTAAAACCATACGATTTGCATAACTTTCAATCTTATATCTGGAAAAAGAATTGGATTTAAGCTTAATTATTTTAAATGCATTGATGTTATATAAATATTTATTGAAATGGTTCATTTTATCATTGCCTAATATTACCGAATAATGTGAAAAGTGAAAATATGAAACCGAGTATATGAACATACCAGAACTGCTATCTTTTAGCGCAAAGCTTTAAATTTGAATTGACGCATGTTTCCTTCCTTGAGACATGCAAGAAGGCATGTATACGATGATTCTAATTCAAAATCTTAATATGTAAAAAATGATATTGTATTAGTGTTCTTAGCCGTGTATACTATTTAAATTTAATTCTTTTTTCTTTGGTTGTAGCGGCTTAATGTAAGAATTAAGTAAAATAAAACTTTCTTTTTACGTTTCGACAAATATATTTGTCTTAATCATAAAAATAATTAAATGTCATAATAATAATAATTAGGCCGAAATTGTTATATTCCTACATACTACTACAAGTAATATTACTTGTAAAACTCTCACATGTTAAACAACGAAAACAAACATAGTAATTTAAAATCTAACATATTACTTACAAGTAATCATTTCTATCTATTAAAATAATGTCTTCAAATATATAATACCTATTTTTCAAAATTTAACTTAACAATTTCGGCCTAATTATTATTATTATTATGACATTTAATTATTTTTATGATTAAGGCAAATATATTTGTCGAAACGTAAAAAGAAAGTTTTATTTTACTTAATTCTTACATTAAGCCGCTACAACCAAAGAAAAAAGAATTAAATTTAAAAAATGATATTTACTCCTTTTGACAGTACACAATAAGAAAGCGCAGTCTATTCGCGTCTATACGTCAATTTGTCGCATTCAAAGATGGCGAAAACCAAACCGTTTTTCAGTTACTGCGTGTACCCGAGAGGGCGTTCCAGTGTTTATGTAGTTCCTTGGTTTTTTGTCAATATAAAAAAAAAATGTACTAAGATTTTTTATTATAAAATGACTCGGCTATAACATGCTGCAATCAGATTTACAATACGACACTGAAGAAGAAAGATCAACCTTTTATTTTTTCTAAACACAGTCTTATATATTTTTTAGGTGTCTGCTAATTTTTTCTACGCTATATTATATGGTAGCGATATGTTCCCATTTTATATATTTTTTCAGAATGATTGCATAAAAACTAGCAGTACGGTCCTGGAAAAGAGTTATTTTCTCTTAAACATGTTATTTGTTAATTTTAAATGTGTGTTCAGTCTCTAAGGTACATAACGTTTTCTCATTTAACTGATTCTGCCTCACCTGTACTTCCCGAGATAATAAAGGCAAATTTCTTAAAGTCATACTGTACGTCTTTTACGAAAGCTAGGTTCATTAGCTCAGAATTATGTAAGGTATCTTTCCTGTACGTTTGCATTGTAGTCATTGAATACAAGCTGTTCAGCGAGGAATTGGACAGCGCGTGTATCTCGGAACCTAAGAAAAATTTAAAATTCTGAAAATTATACAATAAATCTTCGATACGTGTAAGTTATTTTTAAGATTAAATGCATCACCGTCAGGGGTCGCTACATTACTTGATTTTCTTAAATCGAATATTTTACTTTTTATTCGATTTTTCGAATCTGTGATGCATTTATGACAACTTTCTGTATGTGCACTACCAACCTTTTTGTTGTACTTTTTTGTATTAATGATAATTTTTACAAGGCCAAGACTAACATAGGTACCTCACATCTAGGCACCTGAATGCTTATCAAATTCGGCTGGACGTGGATAAATTAATAAATATTGTATCAAACCAATGATAAGAAATGGTATTCAGTAAAGTTAATTCCTAAACAGTAGGGCAATACACATGTATTTGCAAAAAACAACCCCAGAAACTTATAATAAAATTTAAATGATAACTACACATGAAAACAAAATACACTAAAGCTTACTGTTTGATAATATTTGTCTAAATTTGCGGCAAGTGATATATTTTCAACAAGATCGCGCCCCTCCTCGTAATAGTAACCTTGGTAAACGATCATCTGATATTTCCAAGGCGGTGGATAGGTACCAATGGTCCTATAAGATGGCCAGCTCGATCTCCAGATTTCCTAGACTACTTTCTTCGTCGGGACATTTAAAAAATGCAGTTTACAATACACCATTAAGAGATATCTATGATTTAAAAGGGCGTATTAGCATCGCTTGTGCCAGTACAGCGCGAGAAATAATAAGGGCCGGTTGTGTCAACCAAGTTCACGGCTAGTTCAGCATGAACGTGTGTTTAGCAAAGGAATTCTTTTGTTAAATCGAAGATTAATTAAGCGATATCAAACATGTGTGAAATGCAATTGAGGGACTTTAGCACATTTAATTTAATTTCGCTTTTATTTTCAAATATTTTGTTCTTATATGTTTTATTAAGCAATTAATATAATTTACTTTCAATATCATTATACATATTTGCCACTTATTACCATGTGTTTTTTGCTTTAAATTGCAGTTTTTGAATGTACCTATTGCTGTCAATAGGCAATTTTATATACGTGTAAGAACTAATTGGATACAATATCTGAAAATATTGTATTATTTAGCAATTAACTATTCAACACTCTCACTAAGGTAACAAAAATATAAGTATGCTATAATTTACTGCACTATATAAATTGTTCCTTTAAAAATTCAAAATAATGCAAAATTATACAAACATTGAATGTAAAAAAAAAATTATTAGTGATTTCTCCCGTTATTTGTCGACATAATATCAACTTTGGTTTTTGTGAGACATTAAAAAAAAAAATCGCGCGAGTCCCCGCTTTACAAAAATTACTAAAGATAGCTTGAAGTGTCTGTAAAAACATATAATATTTTTATATGCATTGCTTATTTGAAAGTTATTTATTTTATTGTTAATCTCGACAATACGCAGTGGTCTCAAATGAAGGGAACCAATTATTTTTTTTTTGACTAAAACGACTCTTGATCAAAAAAAAATAAGTTATCGATTTAGTGAAAAAATAATAACTAGTTCCTTTCACTTGAAACCACTGTGTATTGTCGAGATTCGCTATAAAATAAATAACTTTCAAATGATGAAGTAGCACGTAGAAATTTTATATGTTTTTAAAGACACTTCAAGCTATCTTAGTAATGTTTGCAAAGCGAGAACGCGCAGGCGTTTTTTTTTTAAATCTCACTAAAACCAAAGTTGACATTATGTGGACAAATAACGGGAACTAATAATATAATTTTTTTGGGTAGATACTTTGGATATTAACATACGGCTAGCGTACTGTATAAATAACATAAAATAATGTTTTCATGTAAATTTTTCTATTTTTTATCTCCAAAAATCTTTTTTTTTTCCATTTTTTTCCTGATCTACAACTAATCAATAGTCAATTTAATGAAAAGAAATAATTAGTTCCGTTTTCTACTAAATACGGACCACTGTGCAGTGTCCATGCGGCCCTACAATGGAATTTCTAAACCCACATTACAACTGCAAGCATATGAGCGATTTTGATAAGAGACCTTATTATTTGTACAAAATATGATTTAATGTTCTTCCCAAAGAGATAAGAGACATTATGAGTACTAAGCTGTTTAAGTTATGGATACAAATTACTTTGTAATAGACAAGTGCTTTAACAGTTTCTGTAATTTTATTGAGAAAATTGCCTATGAATTTGCTTTTTACTCAGTAGCATGTCTTTCGTGTTAATTGTTTGTCCGCATGCATTTTTACTTTATGATGTCATCGTATTCTATCGTGATTGCATTAATGTAAGTAACAAATTGTCTCGTACAATAGCCAGTAAAATGTTCGCGCTGTAAAGGTTAAAAAGCTGAATCGCCTAAAATTTGATAGTTTTTTTTTTTAATCAGCTAAAATAGATTTTGTACAGAACGTTTCTGTTTTTCCTTGGTAAAATGGAAAGGGTACCAAAAATTTAAGATTTATCTATTACTTAGTTTAATACGTAACTTATAAACTTATTTTTTTTTTATTTTAACCCCAGTTTTAAAGAATTGTTGACAAAATTCTGTTTCAAATGTTTATTTGAAATATTTTTTTCCTTTTGTCTTTGTATAAAACCAAATGTTTTCACAATAAATAATTCTATATCAGGCAACATGTCAATAACCGAGAGAGACTAAACTGAGGCTGTTTTCCTGTATATAGAAACTACTTCATCGTCAGTGTGCGGTGACAGATCTGATGTTGTATGTCTCATTTTCGCAGGCAACACAGTTGACTCATCCACAAATAGAACCATTTTAGAATTTTTTTAATTGTAGTACTTTTGGTGAAGCACGGTTGATCTTATTTCTTGAACGACGGTTTCTCGACATTTCTTGAAAAATGGTTTACTAGTGTACGCAATAATGGGAGCAATAGACAACAAAAATTATACTCAGCACGTTACATTTAAATACATTAGATATTTTAGAATTATCTGTCATACGTTTATCAAAAAAGAAGTTATCGCTAAATGACGAATCAACTTGTAATCGCAGTTCGGTAGTTTGTAAAAAGCACTTTCTATGTGATTCAAATTACCTAATTTGAAAAAATTTAAAACAAACATTGATAGTAAGCAATAAATTATTGAATAACTAATACCTTTAACTGTTGTAATTTTTTTTAAAAGTCGATATTAATTGGTTTTGGTGAATTTTATAGTGGTCTAAATGCCCAACTGACGATTTCTTTACACGAAGAAATAATTCGAAGATTTCCATTTTTAACTCAAACACTAAAAAGATATTCGTAAGTGATTTGTTCCCCCAACGTTTTATACTTTGACCTGTTAAGATAGCAAGGACTGAAGCGAAATATAAGAATGAAGACATCCGATTAACCTAGTAATAAAGGAAACCAAAGAAGTTATTAATACTTGCTCTATATTAATCAACACAAAATTCAAAACTAAATTATCCATTTTATCTCCGAAGTCAATAATATTGAATTAAAAAAAGGAAAAATTTCAATAGTAGGACGAAATCCGAGATATTTTGAAGCTCAATGCATGGCGATGGACTCTATTTTATGCGAATTTATCGAAGACAAACATTCAAAACAGATTTGAAAAAAAAAAGACATCAGCAATGAGGATTATCCCGGTATTTGGTTGACATAAATAAATGACACATTCACTATTTTCGATACTAATAAAGAAAGCATCGCAGATTTTGTCAAAATTGAATTGACAGTAGAAAAGCTGCGAATAAGCAATTCTAGTTTTTAGTTAGTTTAGTAATAAGAAACAGTATCAAATTAGAAACATTAAACCTCTAAAAAATACATGCATTTCCTGATTAACAGGTTAATACATTTTCTACTTAACAAGGTGGAATTTAACAAAGGATTACTACTCATAAAAAAGTAGGAATTTGTAATGATTAATCTCCTACAGATGTAATCCGAAATAGATACATAGTATAAGCACTATGCGAAAATTTCTACGATCTTTTAACATTATAGTAGAAACCCGCGAATGAAAGTTAAACTAACATTTTTGGTAATAAAAATAGTAACTCGAAAAATTCACAGAATTATAACGAGATGAAAATTGTGATGCAGTGATTGTAGAAAATACAGAAAAATTTAAATTGAAATAACGAAAAAAAAAAAATCAACTGTGAAAGTACTATAAAGTAGTATACTTACTACTGCATTCTATAAATGGAAACAAATATTAATAAGTAATCACTGATAGGTTCTTGTTTCATAGATTTTTTAAATGGTAACTGCTTGAACAAGTTATTACAAAATATAATGAAAAGGTCCTAGCAGAAATGAGAAATAAAATGCAATTGAGGACTTAATTTTTTTACTGAATCTACCCGACCTTAAACCAAAAAGAAAAATAATACAAGAAATTACATCGCCTTATACCAAAATTACATGTCATTATTAAAATATTCTTGTAATGAAAACCTTTTGTCTACAGCCATGACTTAGCTCTTTAATAGATAGATAGATCTTTATTCACGAAATCACAAGCATGTGACATAGGCGTCGTCAATATCTAATGTATACTAATGTATAATAATAATAATAATAAAGTAAATATACATACATACAATGATAAAAAAAACAACACACATTTTAACAAATTTAACGAACAGTAAAATAAGAATGACATGGTGACGCAAAAGGCGCAAGCGAAGCGAATTCCCACATCGACTTAAGATACATGTGAATATCTAAATGTTATTTAAACAGGTTTCAAATTCATTCAGGTCATAAAAGTAACCCTCAATTAACATAAATTTTAATTTTCGTTTAAATTCATTTAATGTCAAGTTTCTGATATCAGATTTTAACTTGTTGTATAGATATGAACATGCAAACATTGGCGATTTTCTATAGAAAGAGTGGCAATATCTGTTTAAAACAATATTATTTCTATGTCGGGTGTAGTGCCCATGGAAGCTGGGAGTCGATAACTTTCCAATATTGATATGCAAGTGAATTAAAAGTTTATAGATGGAAGTTACAAAATGTCATGTGTTCTAAAAGTTGTTCTGAACGAACTATTAAAAGGCAAATCAAACAGCAGTCGTAAGATTCGCTTCTGCATCACAAACACACGACTTATTGTACCAAATATCAATTAAAGACTTAATATCCAAGACAGATTTGAATGAACTAATGACATAATAGGCTTTTTGAAGCCTAACACATATGCTCTCTATTTAATCGTCCCGCGCTAAATTACTATCCAAAATAATACCTAAAAATTTGCAACTTGACGAGGATATTATTTTGTCGTCATTAAATGAAAAATTAAATTCAGAGGAACATCTATATTTATTTAAAAAATCAACAAAGATCAATATAGCTGAAAGCCTTAAAAGCATTAAGGAGTTTGTTATAAATTGTTATCCATAATAAATTCAAATTGTTAGCTGTCATCTTTAAACTACGCTGAATTAAATGAATTTTAAATTCTCTAATATTGCACGGATGATGGCTATTATTTTGACTTACTGATTTATTTTTGTTTTTGTAGACGTAACAAGTCGTTTTCAAAATATATAAATTAAAAACAGTTAATATATTTAACGAAATGAAATAAATCCTACCCAGAGTGAGTTGATTGATACCGCAAATATATCTATTAACAGCTTTTTGTTTAAGAGAAACTGCAAAAGCAATTGAGCCCCCACAAGACTATAACTAATGAAGGAAACCCTGCTTAGTAAAAAAATCTTAATATTTTAAAGCTTACAGCAGCTTTTAGTTGTCGAAGTTTAAAAATTACAATTACATTTAGATATTTGGGAGTTGAACTGTGTATCCCACGTAAGAATAGAAGCAAAGGTTACTCTCAATAACTTTTTGGGCATTCCGCATTACTTCAAAGCGCGCAAAAAACGATCTACAAAAATGTCAATGAAGGTTGGCACACTATATTCGACATAACAATGTGCAATAAACTGTCATTAAGCCGATGTGCAACCTTATTAACATGAACTGGACTCTCCGCTGCACTTATTAGTGATAAATGGGTATCAAACTACAAAACATTACAGAGGAAGACTTATTCTCGGAAACGTCAATATAATAAGATATGTAACATTTGTGCCAACTTGTACCGTCAACTTCTTAGCGGCATTTCTTTTCTATTTTCAATCTAAAAATTGAGATTTGTCGGTTTAAAAAATAATGTGCATCACACGGCCAGAAACTCATTTGCGAGTATTCCTAATTGTGGAACCTCTGCTACCGGCCTCGGCCTACAAACCGGACTTATATTCACAAAACTGTAGTTTCTGGCCTAGTGATAGAAATAACTATGCAATCTTAGTGCAAGATATGATATTACCATTTCGATTTACATGCAAATCAATTTCTTTCTTCAGAAAAAAAATATATATTTACGTTTATTTACGTTTAAGGAAAACCACAGCACAGCAATTGTACATACATCTTATTTAACATGATTTCAGCAGCATGAGCGCTTTCCTCTTCATGAGCAGCATTAATTAAGGTTGTGTCATCTGCATAGCAGGCGACAAGATAATCACACATAAAGTTAATAACATCATCCAAAAATCCGATGTAAATTGCTATTTACATCCAATATACAACACGTATAATTGGAACTAACTTTAAGAGACACGTTACCACTAGAGCAGGTTTGAATCATCGAGCGTGGCACAATATACAAATGATACCGGCCATAGTATGAAATTATTAACACGTTGAACGTGTCGTCAAATTTCGCAGCACCTTTGAACACCACAATTGCGCATATTAAATATTAAACTTGGAATTAATGAAAAATACATCTTGTGCAAAAGATTAACCACGTACAGAACTATGGGTGAGTTTCATAATGTCACTTTAAAGCTTTAAAATTACTTTAAATTAAAGTTTCCATAAATAAAACACAGACTTTAGTTAAAGTACTAAAGAGGCGTTTATTATGAAACCGGCTCCGGAAATCTTCTATTAGAATACAAATCCACGAACCTCGGAAACAATTTTCTAGAAAAAATAGACGCCTATTGCGCGAAGTGATAAGAAGCATTTTATGCATGTATTATTACTGGTAAATTCGATTACTTTAGTAGTTAGGCATTTTAGATATTTGGTCACACATTTACAGCACCATCTTACATCGTATTAGCAATATACGAACGTGATAGATTTCTATCTTATCAGAGTTCCAAATTTTCGCAGAAGCAATTGTATTTTCGACCAGGATTGATTGTGAAATTAGCATTGGGTACATCTGGGTCAGCGAATATGACTTAAATTAAAATTGCTCTTTTCATTTGTAACGGAAATTCCCATTTCACCTTGATATTAGAATGATATCGATCGTTTTTTTATATTGAAATTATACGATAAACATGCATACTATCTGAATATCTAAATAAATAACCTTATCAACCTACATATATGTATACGTAAGTGTATCAAAGTTACAGGTGGGTGAATCCGTAAGGTTTAAATATGACATAGATTCACACATCTACATATGCAAGATACATGATAACAGTATACGGTTCATCTCGATTATGTTAGGTGTAGAATTGTGGAAAGCGCGCTCAATTTTACGTCGTTTTATCTAAAACATGCACGCGAAAGTATTTTACTTACGTGCTAGTGTTCGTGGTCGGTTTACTGTAAGGCCTGACACGGTTCGCATTGTTGTCCAACAGCGACGACTGAGGGCTGTTTTGCGCGGAACCACCGGGGGACAGTTTCCCCGCCAACGTGTCCAACGAATGCAACATGACTCCTTGATTACGGCGTGCACTGAACTGGCGACGAGAGGTGTCTCTCACCTGTGCCTGGCCGCCTTGTTAGTTTTTCTCTCAGATAAGATAAGATAAGATACCACCGTAACGAACTGCTAAACGGAGAGGATGTGGGAGCAGTTTAGGAGCGTCAGATGACACCACCGGGTTTCTGGTCGCACGTGTATGTACAGATAAATCGTGTTTCCGAGGCACTTCTTTCACGGATCTTCGCACTAGGAGAAGCTAATCCAAACTGGTAGCACCAACACAAATCGAGCCATGTCTTCGGACAGGTAAAACATGTGCCTTGTTTGTTTTAAAATGTAACTAAATGGTGTTGATTTTTTTTTTTTTTTTTGTTTTAGATGCGACAATATGATGAGCAGCACAAACGATAGCACAGGAAGGATAAACAAAATCAAATAAACGGATTTACAGCAAAAGGCTGGTTTTGGTACAGCTGAATCGTCTTTAGCTTAACGAACAAGCTTTTGAGAACTCACGATATGGTTATTTTAATTTCCATCTTTTTTTAAATATATTTATTTATTGCTTGGTCAATTTTTAAACGTTTTACTTCGCTACTAAGCACGCCTGTAAAAGAAAAAGCACACAGAAATGAATAATAATAAGAGACGCAGATATTAGTTGCTGGAAATGAAGCACATGTCGTTTATTGTTACAGATGCACTAGTCGTAAAAGAAAGTAAAAGAATAGAGAGACGGCACGTGGCGCGACAATAGCCCTTTCGCTTCTGTCGCACCGAATAAAAAGCAGCGCATTTCATTGGGTTCGCACCAGAGAACAGAACGTGACGGGTACGGGTAGGACAAGATAGCAAAACACTGGACACATTCAGTAAATACAAATCTTAGCAATAATGCTTGAGTCAAAATAAAATAATAATGTTATTGAATATTTATTACGATTTTCTCTTTTAAAATGATTCGATTTGAACTCTTATTATGATATCGTTTTTATTTTCTTATCTCGTCGGGGGAAATAAGATCGAGTTTTGTTTTATCTCACGCGCGTTATTGTTATCAGTCTCGCGTTTCTGGTCGCCCGGAATGTTCCGGTGTCCCGTCTTGTTCCCGAGCCCGTCTCGGACTGTCTGGCGGTTCTCGCCACGTCGCTCGACGACATACCGGACGCGCGGACGGAGGACTGTCGGTTCCACCTCGAGTAGACGGCGGCCTGAACTGCACTGACGGGACGACGGACGGCTAGCGCCGCGACGTCGACGCAGGCGCCCTCCGCGTACGTATGAGCGGCCACCGTCGGTTGCGAAGGTTGCGCCGCGAACGCGGACGCGAGGTGGTTCGGAGTGCGCGGCACGCGCTCTTCCCCTACTGAAGGCAGGGGTCGGATAAGGTGGCGTGCGCTAGGTGGACAGACAGGTTCGCGATCGTAGTTTAGGTGAACGCTACGTTTCTTTCAATGGGGCGCGTTTTGAATGTGCCAATTAAATCTGGAGTTATAGTTTCTGGAAAGCGTGGAGAGAAATTTTGTTTGCTTCATATTTGAGAATCGTTTCTAGCAAATTTGAGCTTAACCCTGAAATTGTAAGCTTCATTTACCTTAGGTACGTGGTGGTCCAGGGCCTATCATAGCCCATGTGTATATCTATACATATGAGTATACATACTTTATTTATTAAAAGCTACAAATTGTTATTATTCATTAAATAAAGGTACTACACCAGGGTACCTATTCTAAGTACTACATGGGTTCCATAATAATCGAAATGTCTCCAGTCTAACAAAATAATTTCCCTATAACACTGGGCAACAAATTTTCGAAAAGTTCATGCTTCCAAGCTGAAAATAGTCATTTCTTAATGAATTCAATGTGCTGAACACGAAAATGACTAAGAAAAAGCTGAATTGGCTACGGGTTTTCTGTAAAATGTACGCATATTTCAGAAAAAGTGTACTTATGTCAATATTATAATACATGGTAAGAAAACATTAGTCTGCTTCTGGCTTTCGACTTCTTTTGGCCTGCCGTTTGTAGTGGACTTGTGGAGCATCTCTACTGATTGTCCAACAATAGTCAACTAGCATTGACGTAGACCATTTGCCTTGGTACCGTTGCTCCATGGTGACAATGTCCTGATGAAAGCGTTCGCCGTGCTCATCGCTGACCTGCCCGCAGTTATCAGGAAAGAAATCTAAGTGGGAATCAAGAAAGTGGATCTTTAAGGACATATTTCAGCCGAATTCATAAAACAAACCAACATATCCTCAACCAGACACTTGTAATTTTCTGCCTTGTCATTCCCCAGGAAGTTTGCTGCCACTTGATAGAATGCATCCCAAACCTGTTTTCTTTACCTTGAAGAAGTTCCTCAAACTTGGGGTCTCGAGAGCTGTCTAATTTGAGGCCCCAAAAGATGCCTCTTTAATTTTGGCTTCACTGAGTCGAGGGAATTGTTCATGCAGGTACTTGAATGCTGGTCCATTCTTATCCATGGCTTTTACCAAGTTTTTGACAAGACCGAGCTTGACGTGTAAAGGAGGAATGATGATTTTGTGTGGCTGTGCCAATGGTGGGTGCTGTACATTCGTTTCTCCAGGCTTAAAAAATGCTCTCGGAGGCCAGTTTTTCTTGATGTAGTGCAAATCGATTGCTCTGCTGTCCCACAGACAAAGAAAACAGCAGTACTTTGTATATCCCTGCTGCAAACCCATCAACAGAGATACTACCTTCAGGTCAGAACATATCTGCCAGCCATACTTGCTGTAGTTAATCGTCTCCAGTAGCTGCTTTAGATTGCCGTCTAGTCTCCTTCATGTAGACCGCATGTGCAATAGGTATGGATGGAAGCTGGTTCCCATTATTCAACAAAACCGCCTTTAGGCTCAGTTTTGAAGCGTCTATAAACAGCCGCCATTCGTGAGGATCATGTGCAATACCGAGAGCTTGTAGTAGACCATCAATATCGCAGCAGAACACAAGGCTTTCTTCTTTCTTAAAGAAAGATTCGAAGAGCTGATGGCGAGTGCGAAATGAAGTCACTCGGACATTCTGTTCCAGAAGATTCCACTGTCGAAGTCTTGAGGCCAGTATCTCCGCTTTGCTTTTCGACAGATCCAAATCGCGAACAAGATCGTTCATTTCATCCTGGGTAATTTTATGTGGAGCAGATGTTTCGTCAAAGCACGAACAGTTATCATCCTTACTGCCACGTTGAGGAGAACTCGCCGATGCATGGCCATCCTCATCGTCTGAACTGATAGAAAAATCTGTAGGAGGTTCTGGAATTGGGAGTCCTTCGCCATGAGAGACAGGTCGCAGAGCAGATGGTATGTTAGGGTATTCAACTGTCCATTTCTTCTTCTTGGTGATGCCTCCAAAAGCTGGTGGTACCATACAGAAATAACAGTCGTCAACGTGATTGGTGGGCTCCCTCCAAATCATGGGCACAGCAAATGGCATTGCCTTTCTTTTGCCATTAAGCCACTGTGAAAGATTTACGGCACAAGTGCGGCAGCATGCGTGTGGGGCCAGTCTTTGTCCTGGTCGCCTATCTTGCAACCAAAAATACAAATGATACGCTTTCTTAACTGTTGCACTGATGTTCTTTTTCTGTGCAGCAAATGTCACTTCTCCGCAAATATAACAGAAGTTATTTGCACTATTAACACAGTTACGAGGCATTGCTACTGTTTAGTTACTTTACACTATAGCAATCACTTGTGTATGCTAGAGCTTCGAAAAATATGCGCGAATGAACGGACATTGCACGAGTTAATTGTCAGGTCGGCCATTTATAAATAAACTATAATTAGCTATTGCTTGATATTGCGCAATCAATTTCGCAACACTCTCAATGGAAACTTACAGCAAATGCTGCATTCACTTCTTGCATGAAGGGGTGATGCAATATGACGCAAAATTTCGTAATTTCTCACTAAATTGCATTACATTATCCAATAGCATCTATACAATGGACAAAACGTCAATATCTCTGGAACGTGAGCCAATAAACTTTTTTCAATGTGATATTCGTGTTCAGCACGTTGAATTCATTCGGGATTGGGTACTTTCACCTAAGAAGCAATTTCACTGTTGACCAGTGTAATCATTAATTGTAATAACAAAAATACAGTACTATGGACGCGCAATAGTATGGACGTTGCTTTATGTGAAAGGATATATATACTATATAAGAGTATTACTACAAGAGGTGGAGAAAGTCGAGATCTGCAACATACAGGAAAGAGTTTGAACGGTTGCGTGTTTTGATTAAACAAGAAATTAATATAGCTTATAGGGAGTATTTGACTTGTGTGGAGAGAGGTATTATCGATAATCCGAAATTTTTTTGGCAATTTGTTAAAGGCAAGCGTGGTCTATCCAGGATTCCAGGATATTTGACTTTTAATAACGTTTCTGTTGAGAAGCGTCTTGATATAGTTAACGCTTTTGCGAACCTCTTCTCTGAAGTATATCGCTCACAACCTACTATACCAAATGCTGCTTTGAGTGGAGTGGCAAATGTGAACTCTGTGTACATTTCTTTATTTACATCAGATCAAGTACAGCTCAAATTAGCGAGAATACAGTCTAACATAACTTCCGGGCACATTTTTAATCCGTGACTGCGCTCGCATATTTTGTGAACCACTGAGTTATTTATTTAATCTAGCTGTACGCACTTGTACCTTTCCTGATTGTTGGAAAGTAAGTAGAATAACGCCAGTTTTTAAAAAAGGTGAGCAGTCTGATATTGCCAATTACAGACCGGTAAATATACTATGCAATTTTGCAAAAATTTTTGAGCAATTGTTACATGAACAACTGTTTTACAGTATAAAGCCTTATCTATCCATATATCAGCATGGTTTTATTACCGGAAGATCAACCTCAACTAATCTGGCGACTGTTTTGCAATATATCAGTGAGTGCATCGATAATCGACAACAAGTGGATGTATTGTATACGGATTTTACAAAAGCTTCTGATACTCTGGACCACTCAATACTTCTATCAAAGTTGCGTTATATTGGCTTGTCTGAAAGTGTTACGCAACTGATTTCATCATATCTAAGTAACAGGACCTGCTATGTTACATACAACGGTTTTAGATCAGACCCGTTCACTGCCACTTCCGGTGTTCCGCAAGGATCTAATCTTGGCCCTTTGCTATTTAATATATATTTAAACGACATCTTTGAACTGCTAGACTGCAAAGTTGCTGCGTACGCTGATGATTTAAAGATTTTTGCTCGGATTAATTCAGTGACTGATTGTTTAAGGCTTCAAAAGAATCTTGACACCGTCAGCAATTGGTGCGCCAGGAATAAAATACTGATGAACATAAATAAGTGTGCGATTGTCTCGTATTCTCAGATGTGGTAATGTAGTATATTATCCTTATCGCATAAATCATACTCCTGTGCCTAGATTATGTCAAATTAAGGACTTAGGAGTACTTTTTGATTCGCATTTGACTTTCAGCAATCACGTGCTAGAGATTTGTAATTCTGCATCCAAAGGCTTTGGGATTGCACATGCAGAGAATTTAAGGAGACACAAACGTTAGTTACGCTTTACTACGCCCTGGTTAGACCAAAACTGGAATACGCTTGCACAACATGGTACCCCTACTACCTTTATCAACAACTCTCGCTCGAGAGAGTACAGAAGCATTTTTTGAAGTTCCTCTCCTATAAACTGGACGGAGTTTATCCCCCACGAGGATCAGATTATGAAGAACGTTTATTAAGACATAATTTTAATTCGCTAACTCAACGCAGAGAGGAAAACAGCGCAAAATTTTTAATCAAAATTGTGACCAATCGAATCGACTCTCCTGAATTGTTATCGCAAATCAATTTTAATGTGCCTACTTACGCAGCTCGTTCAGTTGATCCTTTTGCTATTCCTGTATGTAAAACAAACGTCTTGCGAAAAGCTCCTTTAACGCATATGGCTAAGAACGCTAACAACTTGTACGAAGATTCATTTATTTTTAAACACAAGTAACTTCTTTTAACTGTCATAATATCTTTCACCTCGTTTTTGTATTTTTATTTATTAGGCTAGACTTAGTGATTTTTTTTTCTTTCTTTCTCTATTTTTATTAATGGTATTAGTCTTTTATTTATGTATCGTTATTCAGGTTAAGCTGAGATTTATGTTAAATGAATTTATTTCTATTTAATTTGTTTATTTATACACTGTACATTTGTTTTGGTATTGTCCTGTTAATGGTTTTTTTCTGTTGGACAATAAACGGTATTATTATTATTATATAATGAGAGATACAATCTGGATTTTACCATCTACATTCAATGGAAATAAACGTTAATATACTCTATCGCTGAAATCCTGCATAATAGCGTGGATTATACGGATAGTAGTGTTATTATCTGTATTATTATCTGGTATTGGATGCATATCCACTTGCTATAATAAATTCTTAAAACACCTTGCTCACCCCTTGCTATATTCATCGTCCAACTTTACCGATGAAACCGATTACTAGGACGATATTATTTTGCCGCCTAAAATTACCGGTACATGTTTATTAGTAAGTTCTTGCTGATTCTTGTTTGTGTTTGATTGTTGTGTATCTTGTGTGTCAATTATAAAAGTAATGGATGCAAACGTGGAGTTGTATGTATGTATGTGTATATGAGGGTGATGTTACACTGCGACCGAAAAGATCTATTGTGTCCCTTGTTCTTGCTGTTTTACAGCTGCCCTTCCAATCATATTCCTTTTAGAAGGCGTAGGATATCAGAAGGCCCCAGGCTAGGTAAGTCTCCCTCTTCGATTTCACGTGCTCCCAGGTGCAACGCCCTTGAGTTGCACAGTGCTACGCAATTTGAGAGGAGGTGAATGAGCGTTTCATTCTGTTCCCCAATCTGCTCGTTTTGCTTCTCCCTTTGTTCCTTCCTAGCGAGGTATTCTCACTTTGAAAGTGGAAGGCTTCTTATGGAGGTCCTGCTCCAATTCCTGTTTATTAGCG
>RXPK01004527.1:0-21255 GCA_004143645.1 Protaetia brevitarsis
TCTCAGTATAAAAAATTCCGTTATAACTTTTTCCACTCCATTATATGCAATTATTATATTTACTATAGTTGTAAAATGTTGTAAAACATTTCACGATATTTTCTAGAAGATTGTGCTACAGTATTTTCTAACAAATTTATTGCTTTTTTTGTAACTGTGGTCTACAAAACTGCAGAAAGTTAGCAAAATTGAGATGATAAGTAAAGAATTATTTTAGTACTCAATGATGAATCAACCCATTTTTTATAATCACAAAAGCGCTGACTACGAGTTTTTCCTATGTATTGATTCTATATTATGTTGTATAAGTAGGGTTGCCATAATTTCAAAAGCAGAAAAAAAATACGGACGCCTTGCAGAAATACGTACAAACTACGGACAGTTTATAATCTACGGACAAGGCTTACAAAATACGGACTGTCCGTAGAAAATACGGACGTATGGCAACCCTATGTATAAGTGATATAAGAATTTACATACTTTAACGTATTCTGGTTGACTTGATGAAATGACAGTTTATTCATCTTTTGTATATGGATATTGATGAAGAGAGATTCCCTTGGGGGTTTTAATTTTTTATCCATGAAATAATCACATTTGGAATTCCTAATCCTTTTTTTTTGTTTTCTTGTTGCAATTGTTTTTAAAAAAATCTATTGTCTAAAAAATTTAATTAAACTTCAAACTATCCGAAGCTTAAACGAAAATGACTTGGTCTTCTGATTCTTGAATTGCAAGTTAGGTATGATGCGAACAGCGTACTAGCAAATTTGTAATTTTTTGCTTATCAAAATTAGTTCAATTTTTATTCATATCTAGAGTGCTCGAAAAATGGCTTCGTGGATAATTGTATTGTAAACATATCCTAAGAAGAAACAATTAGAATAATATTTGAGTATTCGATCTGTTTAATTAAACTTAATAAATATCTCGATGTTTCGTTATTATTTATATATTTATAACATCGCCAGAATGCACTAAAAATATACAAAGGTAAAATGAAACAATATATGTATAAAATTACTTACAATTTACTTACAAGTTGTAGTTTTAAACATAAAATGACAGTATATATTTGTTTGTTTGTTGACCAGGTATAATGTACTATCGTGTTTTACAATTTTTTTCACATTTAAATGTAATTAAATAACAAAATTATTTTTTTTTGATAACACCCCTGAGGTGGAAACAAAAAAGATGGAAATAACTAATGAAAAAAATGAAAATGAAAAAGGAAACAATAAATATTTCCGAAACGTAAGAAGAACGTCTTTGTAATTTTAAACAAAAACCGTCATACGAAAGCAAAAGAAATAAAATGACAGCTGACAAAAGTCAAAACAGGAACAATAATAAATAGTTACAACATTTAAATGCAAGGTAGGACCATTAGATTAACAAAAATTTTGTTTACAGTTATATAATATAAAATAAATAGAAAGAGAAATATTGATTTAAAATTTTGCAATAAATTCTATTTAATTGATTTATATCAATTTTGAAATTAATAGCATTTTTACAGTTTTTTTATATTTAGCATTTCTAAAATAATCCGCTTTTGTAACTTGATTCTACGATGGAAATGCCAGATAATTAAAACTATATGTTTTAAGATTTTGGACATGTAGATGAGAAATAAGGCAAAGGAAAAAAAAAAATTAATCGATCTGATGGTCCTGCTTTGCATTTAAATGTTGTAACTATTTATTATTTTTCCTGGTTTGACTTTTGTCAGTTGTCATTTTATTTTTACAACTATAACTTTGTAAGTATAATAAATTACTTTATTATAATTTATATATTGTTTCATTCTACCTTTGTATATTTTTATTGCCCCTCTTATTAAACTATTAAACAATTGGAACTTTAATATTTTGCTGTATACGTATCTTTTGTTCGAATTTTTATTTTAACGTAGCTATAAAAAAACATGTTTCATAAAATGCTCATTTATTGAAGAAAAAAACTCGTGGTTATGCTAATTTCACTTTCAAGTTTTTTAATGTTTTAAAAGTGTTTTACGAAGCTAGTTTTTTAATATATCACAATAGCTTCTGACAAGGAAAATACTCTAGAATCTATAGAATGTAGAATTAGCAATTCATATGAATAAAAAGCCGTAATCCGTGATGATAACATATAAAATGAAAAAATAAAATTAATACAAAAATTCGCTGTAGGGTGTACTTATAATATCGTGATTCCAGTGAAGAATGGGAGAATCAACTCATTTCCGTTTGACCCGCAAATAATAAAAAATTATTGATTATGTCAAAAAAATGCGATTTTATGGCTTCTACTTAAATCAAAATTTTGTCACGCGTTCGAGACCTTTTCTAACAACACCCCAAATTGACTCTCCTTAAATCAACCTCTCTTTAATTTGAATTTTTCTTTAAATCGAATTAATCATTTTGTATGCTCAACTGAATGGTAATCCATTTGTAACAACCATTTTTTAATTCGAAGTCTCTCTTAATACATATACATTCAACAATTACGACATTTCATAAACAATTTCACAAACTTACAGAAGGTAGAATCATATTTTGAACAATAAACAAATCTATAAGCGCAGTTTTCAAACAAACGAAAAGTTCGGACTGTTTTAAACCTCAGTAATTATTTAAGACTCTGCTTTTTCTCTTTCGGTATTATATCTACATACTACAAATTAATATATCTTTTTTTGTTTCACTTCTTTAATTCAAATTCTCCTTAATTTCAACAAATTGGAATACTACCTGAGAATGCGACATATAATATATATATATAGAGTCAACTTTATACTATATATTCCTATAATTTTATTTACCCTATGGCTTATAAATATTAGGTAAATTAGTTGTTTCGATGTGTGATTCATAATTTCCAATTAGAAACTGTTAATATCTGTATTACAAACAGAACTCTTTTTCATTGCCGTAGTTAAAACAAAAAGGATATTTATTTAGTAAACAAAGATGGTGTTTTTGATATAACGATGTAATTAACGAGTCGTTAGTTCAAATATATGTTATGGGAGTATATATACAATATACTAATTAAGAAAAATCTCAGCGTTTTCTGTTTTTTACATGACTAATGAATTAAAATTTATTCTATGTGAAAATGGCAAAATTGTGCAAGAATGATTAGAACTTTATTTAATTTATGTACTTCTTTTTTTTTAGTTGGCAGTAATTATAATAAACCAATTATTTCAGTCGTTAATTACTGTTAAAGTGTGTATGTACATATGTAATAATAGATATCTAACATGCTTTTTAATTACCACGTAAATTTGACACATTTAAGTACAGAGTTTTGTAAATGAGCATTTCAAATCATTACGTAATTATTGCAATCTACCTCTAAATTAAATAGGTGAAAATGTTTAATTTTCACTAATAGCAAAGAAAAGAAAGCAATCTAAATTAGTTACAATTTCTTTATTTTTAATTACCTGCTTTCACTTCTCAAAAAAAAATTGAGTGTTACTATATTTTCTTAAATACAAACCATATTTACATTCATTCTTTAAGTCTTTTTTCAATTCTTTCCTCCTCACCGTCATTCAGCGAGCGCGAAAATGACAGAAGAATGCAAGGTTACAATGTCAATTGTAGCTTTGACTCATTCATCAATATACAAATGTGTTGCCGTACGCCGAATACCTCATCGAATATTACTCGTGTCAGAATCGGCGAGTATCTCCTCTGTTCCTGCGCTGGAAACATATGATTGTAATAGCGCGTATGGCAGCGTGCGAGATACAACAAGTTTGGTAGCTGGCAAGGTCAAGAATATCTTGACAAATCCTATAAGAGAGGATTTAAGTCTATCAAAATGTCTCCGCAGGTGACTGTTTAATCAAGTTGTTGCAATAATTCGCAATATCATAAAATTATCCATTAGCGTGACGCTAATTTCAAATTTAAGCCAATGACAGCTGTCAATGTCAATACTTTATCGATTGTCACATCGATCACAATCGTGTTTTGTTTATTTCATTCATGGAAATTCTTTATTTTTCTAGTACACGCGTAAAACATGCAGCAATAAAAGAAAAAAACATCAACATACCCATCTTGAATAAAATAGTATTTTCCTCAACAACTAACAAAGATCAGCCCAAGGGTGATGGCACACACACAAAACAATCGTACGATCGAGTGAAAATCGATAGGAAAGCGCACGAAACACCGGGGAAAATATTCGTTCGTCGCGGGCGCACAACATGCAACTCTCAACGCATTCGATTTCGGCGATTAACATAACCTCCCTGCTTCGAGTTTCGTCGGCGACTGAAAATTCCGAATGATCGCCGCCTTCTTTTACATCGCCCCACTATCCCAGTTATAATCCGCGGCGATACGAACGGTAAGCGGATTATACCAGAACAGAAAGGCCGCTAGTGCGGTCGGCTCCTTTGAGCGTCTGACGTTTGCCGCACAGCGGACTGTGAGCCGCGCTAACCTCGACCAATGAGAGGTCGCGACGCGGCGGTGGGGCACCGAACGGGCGTGGCTTAGATAAGTTACGAGGGGGTTCGATTTGTATCATTGATTTTGTTTGGAAACGAGGGCTTTTCGGGAATTGACTGGGGTGGTATTTATTTTTATTTTCGTTTGTGAGTAGATAAGGTTATGTAAATTGAAGTGATTTCACTTCTTTTTAGAGTCTCTTTCAATAGCTAATATAGAATATGTTAAAAAGGAATGTTATTGAGTAAAATTTGAATTTACCTCACATGATCAACATGAAAATAACCCCAGAAAAATGTTTTGTAAGCTAATTTTCGAGATAGGTGTTAAAATTATGAGAAATGAATTAGAAAATGTGATTGGAAAATGATATTTTATCCCATTTAATTACTGAAATTTATGTTGCTAAGTTTATTCACACATATTGTATTATTTAGTTATTTACAATAGTTTAATCCAGGAAACTAACATTACAAATAATCATTACTTGTAAAACTATCACCATGTAAACAACGAAAACAAACATAGTAATTTAAAATCTAACATATTACTGTAACAAAGTAATCAATTTGCTATCTATTAAAAACAATGTCTTCAAATGTGTAATACCTATTATTAAAAATTTAACATAACAATTTCTTCCTAATTATTATTATTATGACATTTAATATTATTTATGATTAAGACAAATATATTTGTGGAAACGTAAAAAGAAAGTTTCATTTTAGTTCATTCTTACTAAGCCGCTACAACCAAAGAAAAAAAAAGTCAAATCAAATAATATACACGGCTAAGAACACAAATACAATACATTACAAATAAATACATGCCTACACCTAAATTAAGTAAAATTGAAAAATGTATTAAATTGTTTCTATTCAAATTTTATTATATAATTCATATTCTTTTAATACGATATTTTTCGGCGTTTTACCATCATCAAGTATTAAAAAAACGCCAATGGAAAATATAAAGATAAATAAACCGTAGATGATTTCTCATTAAGAATTCTGGATCTATAACGCTAAATCTGTTGTATAACAATAGTAGAGACGCATGATAATTGTTTTAGTTACGGTAAATCCATTAGAATAGATGTTTATAATAGCATAGATATGCACTAATAACTAGGAGTATTAGTTAGATGGAAGAAAAAGCTTTGTGCTTACGTTTAGTGTTTTCCGCTTGGAGGTATAGTTCTAATTCCATATGCTGATCTCGCGGTTAATCTGTTACAATTATAGATTATCTGCACAAAACATAACAAGCATTACCTTCAGGTAATTAAGCTGATGTTTTATAGTCTGAAAATGGGGAAATAAAGAATTATATATACTTATAATCAGATAAGTAAAGCTTTTTCATAAAATTAATTCCATCAGTAACTCAAATTAAAGCAAAATTTGAATTATCTCCTTAAAATTAATGTGATTTGATCGTGAGGTGTATATAGATACTGTAGCCTGCTTTCCCAAATTTCCATTCCACGTATTTTTTGCATAAATTAGAATAGTAGTTATGCTCATTGAAATTCTAATAATATGCCGTATGAATAAATTTGCTTAAATTACAATATCTAATTACGTAGATGTTCCACTAAAAATACATGAAATGAATATTAAAAATATGCAATGTAATTAAGGCCATATAGAAAATGCAATATATTATAGTACACAATAAAAAAATAGGTAATTTTTCTTGATAAACATAACTTTTTTTTTGGATAATTTTCCGGATGAAGCCGGTAAATGTAGGTACAGAAATTTAAATTTCAAAATGTTGGAAATTTTCGCATAATATACGTTGTTTACGTGAATATTAATGCGAAAATTTCGTTCCTCTCTAAAATTAAGAAAAATATTAATATCTAAAATTACAACTGAAAATAAACTAATTAACTAATAGAAATGGAAGAAAATTCGTATATATACCAAATCGCATTTATTGTAATATTTTATTGCGACGTGTTTCGGTCTAAATAACCATCGTCAGGCAAATACAAGATGAAAAGTTTATGTCAAATTATAAAATAATTTCACTATTAAATTGAAATTTTTTTAACAATTAAAAAAGTTTTAGGTTTAAAATTTAAAAGTTAATAATTTTAAAATTAAAGTTGAAAATCTTTAAAAATATTTTTTTAAATGTTACAAAAGCAAAATTTTTAAATAGATAATACTTACTAAATGTCAATCTTCTTCTTATATAATATGATGTGTTGAAATAAATTATATACCTATTGTTTATTACGGCGGGGAATCCATTCGAGCAATCGATTTATTGGTGACGGGTGATCTGCTTTTAATCTAACGCGATTCCTTCGTTCATGATCTTGGTTTTGTGGCGTAATAAACGGTGGTTTTATATCTAAATTTTTGTGTTATTTCAACGAGTTTTAACAATATATAAAATCGATGAGAGAAAATGCTTAATTTGATAATACGAATTAAAATACAAACTAACACAAATAACACATTAAAATCCAGGTAAAAATTAGCACAGCAATCCAACACAACCAAACGAAAAACGAACCAAGGACGTACTGAAGAGAATTTACGTATTCATTTAAGATGGGTAATGAATATGACTTTTTTTTGTATTTTTATAAGAGCAGTTTGATGAGAAAGAGAAAAGTAGGTAGTTGTATTTAAAAAAAAAAGTTTGGACACTTTTTTCAATCGAAAGTTTAACTGTAATTTCGACACGCTGTATAATGTTTTCGAAACTTCATTCGGTTTCGAATGCTACCATACCGGTCAACAATTCTACAAAATTTTCAATTTTCCAAGTTAAATACCTTTACAGTTAATAGAAGTTCAGAATACACTCGTCCATCTCTCAAAAAATTTTAAAAAAATGCAAAATTTAAATATGGTTGAAAATAAAAAACATAGTTATTTAACAAATCTAACTTCTAGATTTGAAACGAGGAAAATCAAAATCTAATAATAATATAGGGGTTTCATTTAAAATAAGGAAATTGACAGCCACTTCCGGTGCAACCGAATGCGCTAGAATTATTAAAAATATTTTATTCAAATAAGCGCAGGTCGGCTTTAGTATAACTGCGAATTTTAGAATTTCTAATGATCTCTTTCAACATATAGAGATCGATGCCAATTCGTCGTGAGACACCTGTATATACACAGAGATTCAAAAATGATTATTAATTCCGCTCCTATAGATAGTAACAGGGTGTAGAGTATAAATGCCGCGTGTTTTGTAATGAAGGTTTGAACTAAGTCAGTGTGGAAACATAAGAAAGTAACGGAATCTGTCATAAATAAGGAAAAACGTAACCTTTATTTGAACTCGCATTATATAAACGACTATGGATTGGTGTTTCTGCTTGTAAAAAATGAAATGTAATTAATTAACTTTAACTAAATTATGATTTACAATTCAGTACTAACTGGTGTTTAACTAAATTTATTTTATATTTTAAATTATAACATACAATTAGTATAATTATTAAGTGACAAAACTGCATCTTTCAGTTCTTCTATGGTATGCATGCGCGTTTCTATAGACCCTAATTTTTAGATAGCCGAACATGAAGTAATCTAATGGGGTTAGATCAGGCGATCTTGGTGGCCATTTGTGCTCTAATGAACCTGTCAGCAAAAAAACTGTTGAAGATATTGGCAGATTTGTCGAGCAGTATTGTCTGGAGCATTATCGTGCTGAAAAAAACCTGCTTCAAGCTTATTTTCTTGTAACTCTGCAATAAACAATCTCCAACATCTGTTCGTAACATTGGCGCGTTACAGTTTCCTTGAAGAAAATTGGCCCTTTATTCGTTGCCTGGAACATAATTAACCAAACTCCAAACTTTACGGGATGCGAATTGCGTTTCTCGAATTCGTGTGAATTTTCTGCAGATCAGATACAATAGTTTTGTAAATGATATAGTCTGTTAGATAAAACCAGGCTTCATCCGAGAAAAATAATTTGTTTAGGCAAGTCATCGTCCCTTAAATTGTTATTAAAACCAATGACAATATTTTTAATCGCCTATCGTGATCTAATGGTAAATAATTCCTGTACCGTAGAACTTTATAGGCATGAAAATGTAACTTTCTTTGACAGCTCATTGCGCTGAAGTGATATGATAAGTCCTATAAAATTATAAAATGTAATAAACTATTTCATTTAATATTAATATTGACTTTTTACCTGTTTGTTGAGCTACTATCACAGATAAATTCCCCTTATTTTCTAACAGTAATTCAGAAATAGTGTTGTTGGTGATATTAGATTAAATATAAACGATTTGGAAAAAAAATATAAGATAAAATAATCGAAAAGATACCTACAAACACGCACGCCAATGTCGCTGATATGTCAAGAAAAATTCATTTAATGTATGAAATTTGTATGTAGCTAACTTCGCTCATTAAATTGGTAATAAGTATAGATACTTTTTTTCGGAAAACAGTTTTTTTCTTACGACAATCATTTTGAATCACATGGTATGAGTACAAAAATTGGTGTAAAGATGGCGGTTCTCATATTTCACTACACTAAATTTCTATACTCGATATAAGTTTTCTACATGGCAGGCATGACATAGCTAGCAAATGTTTATCTATTACTTTTGTCAGATAAATATTTCTGTTAGCACAACAGTTTTGGCCCATTGCATGCAGGTGTCTTTGATTTTTGCAAATTATCCACCTAGGAGCAACGGGCAACTGGGGTGCAATGGTTTTGGAATAGGCATTAGAAATTTTCATATTTTGTCTTTTATGCATTAAATAAAGATTAAATAAACTCTTGCTAGGGTACTTCCATTTCAACGATAACTTTCTTTTTGTTAGGAAAAAAATCGGAAATACTGATTTTTCTTTGTAATTTTCCAAAAATATTGGAAAAGTTACCCACGTTTCGAAATTTCACAAAAAATATTCCAGATTACATGAAAAACCTTGGAAAAACTACCTATAGTTAGAAGTATTACTTCCAAATCTGTACGGTTTTAAGGGCAAAAAAAGCACAACGCGAGAAGATAGGTTACGTTATCTTTGGGACGGACGTTTCAGCGGAAAAAAAGTGTGTATTCCTTTTACCACTGTGCTCTTTCGATCTGTAAAGTTTTATTATTGAAATCCAAATTTTACCATCAATTATTTTTCTCCATTTGGACCAAAATCTACGCTACTGAATACAATATTTTAGTTGCAACATCCATAATTAACCAGTCAGAGGTGATCTACCGCCTTGTTACATGGCACCATCAAGAGGTTTTCCTTCAACGCGCACAACGAGCATCTTATGCAAATCTTTGGGGGATGTGCCGGGAATTCTTGGTAACGTGCAGTACTAGGGCGTTATTTATGGCACGCAACGTTGTCGGTTGACCCATCGCGCAGAGGAACGTCTGTTTAATATTAATATGAGCGGGTAGACGGTTTGTCGGTCGCACTCGGTACCTAGTCTATTGTAGAGAAAATTGAATTAAAGTACGAAGGAACTATGTCAGCATCGAACAATGACTGTGAATTATTGATAAATGAAGTAAGTGGAAAATTGGGTGGGAAACTTTGGGGTCGATAATACGGAAGACTTTGAAAACTTGGAAAGCGAACTCTATATATACATACATTAATTAAGAGGAATCCGCAGGGTGAATATGAATTTTAGATTATATTTGCTGTGTTTAATAAGGACTATGCGAAGAATTTATTAGATATAATTCTAAACTGCTACTGAAAATATAATTCTGAACCAATATTTGGTCTGCCTTAGTCTAAAGTGAGATAGCAAATTTAAATAACTCTATGAAAAGTGCTGAAAGTAGATGTTGCTTACATTTCTAATAGAAGCAAGTTTGTGCGAATTGAAGCACAGCTTATTAATTATTTATAGATATCAATGAACCAATTTATTCGAATATTTTCAAGCATAAATTTTAAAAATAGTTTTCTGTTTATTTTTATAGATTAGGTCCTGTTTTTTTTACAGCGTTTTTAAAATCTAACAATAACATTAAAGTAATTATTTTATAATTATCATGTTGGAATATAAAAAAAATACCAAATTAAATTCGTACTTCTTTATAGATATAAAAATTCAAAATTTCTTTGCAATCTTTAATGAAGGAGATATTGAATTTATTTTATATACACTGGAAAACCCATTTGGTTGACTCAACAAATTTTAGTTGTATTGACTAAAATCTTTGCTTAAATATGGACAAACAAATATATTGTTGGGCGAAGCAAATAATTTTCTTAATAAAATTTGTTTAATTAAAAAAGATAATAATTCAGTAAATAACCGTTAAAAAATTGAAAATTTATCAAATTTATACTATTTAATACTTAAAAATAAAAATTTGTAAATATTAAATTACAATATTTATAATGAGACACCGGATTATATGCAAAGTGCATATATTTTATTTTTTGCATATCTTTGAATTATGAGTCTATCTAATGCAGGTCGCTATTACACTAATTGAAATTAATTAGCGCTAATTAGTTATTGGCATATATTGCATATTTAGGCATTTCATGCATATTTTTACAAAAGTTGCATATATTGCATATTTAAGATGCTTTTCTTATTCCTTTCTATTAGTAAAATTCTAGTAATTCCTAATGTAGATCGACAACTCGACAATTCTCAGAACTATAAATCTTTTACATTGGTTTCTAATTACTTTTTTCCAGAACTGCACGTGTTTAATTTCGCCTAGGCAGAAGGGATGTGGTAAATACGTTTTATTATTATTAATTCCAAATAAACTATTAATTCATTCAATTATCTTTGAGCGAAACAGCATATAATTGTGTTACTGATTTTTTAAATCCTGTGGCGTACATACAATGAGTATAGCGAACAAAATTTCTTTATGGATTAAGCCATATCCTGAACTGGTAAAGAATGGCGACAAAATATTTTGTCGTGTCTGCAGTAAACTGGTAAGTTTAATTTTAGTAAAAGCTTTACAATTGTTTTTAAATTCTTTAACTTTTGATATAAAATGACATTGTTTGGTTAAGTGTCTTTCTGAGAGAAATAACTGATTTCAAAAACGCTAAAACTCCATCACATATTGGAAAATGTGAAAAAACAAAGCGATCTCCGCATGTGTGCAGCAATCTATCAGTCAATGTGTAGCATTCAACTTCACGAAACTCAGAACAAGAAGAATATAATACGGATCTGTGTAACGCATTAATTTCGTCTAACATACCATTAGCAAGATTAAACAATGTTAATTTCAAATCATTTCTGCAAAAAAATATTGCAAACATAATATACCTGACGAAAGTACCTTACGAAAAAATTTTGTCACATCTTGCTACCAGCAAACAATAGCAGAAATTCAACAATTGGTGGGGAACGGAATAATTTTATTTATATCCTGGTAGATGAAAGTACGGATAAGTGTGGCCGTTATATATTGATATATTGATACTTATATATTTACTTTACTATACATTTTTACTCTTAACATTTTACATTTTATAAAATTGTATGTTTTATGTATTGAGAATGACTGTTTCAACGCCTGATGGGCACTTTACAGAAATATATTATATTATTATTATTATTATATTGCCCATTTGTTAGTAGGAATTCTTCATGAAGATATTGTAGGTAAATTATATTTAATTTATTGTAAAGAATTCAAAAACAAATAATGTGAAATTTGTCCAATTCCTTCAAGAAGGTTTATCAAATTTCTTTTTACCTGGAGTATACTTTGTGAAAAAATTTTACTAATGTTGTCCGACGCTGCACCATATATGATAAAGGCCGCGCAAAATTTAAAAATTTTGTATAGTAACATTATTCATACCACTTGTTTAGCTCATGGATTCAATCGTGTAGACGAAGACATTAAGGAATCAATTCCCTCTAATTAATGATTGTACATTAGCCAATGTCAAAAAATATTTTTAAAAGCACCTTTACGAATCCAATTTATATAAAGAGCGACTTCCCGGTGTTAAGTTGCCTCCTGAACCGATTATTACGAGATGGGGTAACATGGTTAAGGCTCAATTATTTTCGCCGATAATTTCGAAGGATAAAAAATGTAATTCTTGAAATCACTGCTGACTGCTATGCTCTAGAAAATTGTAAAAAGATAGTAACATCAACAGAATTGCTAACAAAACCTTTTGCATATTAAGTGAAATTATAGCTTTGTTTCAAGTTCCATTCGTAAACTAGAAACGCAAGGGGATGTCGCTCTCGAATCAAGTCGAAATAGTAGACGAATTGAGTATGCTATGTAAGAAAGGTAAGGTAACAATAGGTAATTCTATATACGATAAATTTAAAAAGAGTGATAATAAAAATGCGGTGTTATTTAAATTGAAGAAAGTAAGAAAATTTGCGAAGGTGAAAACAGTAAAACGATTTCGACTTTAATTTTAGTTTAGAATGTATTGCAAGTTAAAAAATGCAACCAATTACATCTGTGGATGTTGAAAGAAGCTTTTCTATTCGAAAACATATGTATTCTGATAGAAGACAAAAAATTTCTTTACAACAATTTTGAAAAACATTTAATTAATTACACTAATGTTTTAGAAATAATGTTGTGAAAAAATTTTGTGCAATAAAGTTAATGTTTAATTTCTGTCTTATTTTTTTTATGTAAAAATTTACATATGTTTGCCATTTTTTTGCATATGATCCCAGGTTTATCATATTTTCTCACGACATCGATGCCATATATAGCGCATATTTCCAGTTTTTCTTTGCATATAATCCGGTCTCTATTTATAATATATACGAAATCAAACTTGGCTAAACTATTCATATAACATAAAGAAAAACAATTTTTTTTATACTATCTGCCACTATCACATGTCATCTTTTAAAGTTATACACAAATTTTTAATTATAATTACTTTATAAAGAAAATTTACATTAAGGTAATGATAATTCCATTTTCATTATATCTTATACTGTTATTACACGTATTATACATACAAAATAATTTCTACATTTTTAATTAACGGACAAGATTATTAATTTCTAATATACCAACAGTGTTCTACGAATCTTTAATAAAGAGTCATTCTGATTCGAATCACTAAAAGATTCGAATCGTCCACCGTTTTAATACATACGATGTCCTTGCGTCCGCTTTAAAACCTGTTTTAATACCGGTGCAATTAATTAATCGCCGCTGTCGCGATCATCACAGTCATTATCCGACACGTCCTCCGACAGTCGAACCTCGAACGCGCCGATCCGCGTTGCATAATGATACTCATATTAACCGATGGGGAACTCGCGCGGCGCGTAATCGGAGGTTCGCGTTCTCCCGCGGTCAAGCAACCGACCGGAACAAATTCCGCGGACATCCGTTCGCTGCCGAGCGGTTGGAGCGCCGCCGCCCGCCGCTTTCCCACACTGCCTCTGTCGTGTCGCGGCCGATATAGTTCGAATATTCCTGGATTATATTAAAATTAACGACCTCGCCGGCGCTCGGAGGGTGGCTAGCAAACCGTGACGCGCCGACCGTACGCTTTTACGTTCGGTGCGTGAATATTTGAATATAATGGGCTACAGAGAAGTTATTTTACAGAAATCGGATATACCGGTTTAGTTGCTACGTATTTAATTTTTTTGTTATAGAAGCGCAACGCAATTTAGAATTGATTCTATATTAATTGTAATAGAGTATTAAAATAAGAAATACATAAGTCATGATATGTATAGGTATCCATGTATTGTTAATCATTTCTTTCCCAAAGCTTTTTAAGATTGTGTTATTACATCCTTGTTTCTTCCTTAAGCACACTCGGAAAGGAAAAAATGTTTTTAAATTAATTTAACACTGTTTTCTTTGTAAATACGATGAATGCGCTGTGGACTTTAAATTAAAATTACAAACATGGTTAACATTTCACAATTTTATGCCATTCATAGTTTGAATATTATTTTCTTACATGTGGCTATAATAATAATAATAATAATAATAATAATAATAATAATAATATATTTTATTGTAGTTTGGTTGGAAAAACAATATAATACCAGTACAATACGTCATAATCAATTATCAAATACAATTTACTTGCCAATTAAGAAAGTCTTGGATGTTATAGGGTTCCAGACTACATAGAAAATTAAATAATTTCTTACGAAAAATTGCCAAAGAATTGATTATTTTGAGCTCATTTGGTAGAACATTGAAAAATTTTAAACACATATAATTTAGACTATTTTGGGTTAAAGTTTAGTCTAATAAGTTTTAGGGTAGCAGTACTCGTTTTTGTTTCTAGTGTGCTAATCATGAAATAATTGATTTTGATCGAACAGATGTTTATTTTTTAAAGAGAAATAATTATGACTCAAAAATATAGATTCCATATAAAGTCAGGATTTTAGTTTTTTTAAAAAGGCCCCTACATGACTGGTTAAAATTGAGTTTATATAAAGTACGTAATATTTTTTTTTTTGAATTATAAATATTCGAGAAGTATCACTGCTATTTATATATATATATTTTCTAATGCTGAAATAATCTTTTCCGTAAGTTCAAGAAGTGCAGTCTCCGTACTTCTTGCCTTTGGACAAACCCATGCCTGAAACCTGCCTCAAGATGTTGTATTTAATTATTAAAGTAATAGAGTCGGTTGTAAGCGATTTTCTCAATAACTTCCGAGAAGCTTGGCAATAGATTATTGGTCGATAATTATTAAGATCGTTCAGGGCAACCTTTCTTGTAATGAGGGACAAACCTTTGCATGTTTAAGGCTGTTCTGGAAAATCATCCAGTTGTAAACGAACTATTTACAAATATGCGTCAGAGGTTTCAAGTAAGCATTTATGCATTGTTTAATAAACGATATAGGGATGCCATCCAGGCCCGAGGATCCGGAAACTCTTCCAGGGAGACAACAACCTCTCGAAATTCCTCCTCACATACAGGAAAGAAGTAGAATGAATGAGGATTAGTTTTTATATTTAATTCATTAATAGTATTTGTCGTTGCAACAGAAGGCCCGGAAAAGAGCTGATTAAAACTATTCGCGAGAGATACCAAGTCCTCTACCATGGGAAAGGCAGCTGGGTTGCATCTACCCATATGATTATTAATTATATGCCACATATCTCTACTTTTATTGTTTTTTTTTTATTCTTTTTTGAGTATTATATATTATATTAGAGATTATTAATAAATCTACAAGCACTTTTAGAGGGGCTTTGGAAATTTTTACGGATGAGTCCGACGGGTGAGGATGGTACAAAGGCGACTTTTACTGTTTGTAATAGGGGTATTAATATATGCAATCAAAAGTTTAAATTAGGGGATCATTGCAAAAATTTTCAGGCAGAATTGGTGAGTGCCGTGGACGCCGGCCGTTTGCTGCCGGAGAAGAATACCAGGTCTTGTGCCGAGGAATAAACCTCCTCAGGGAGGAGTCTTGCAATTGTATTAGATTGCGTATTATCAACCGTTTGCTGCCTTGTTGTGCCGCCTAGAGGGCAGAATACAGCTTCCAGAGGGTACGACAACATAGATATATCAAGCCAATTTCTATACCAGACCGCTCTGCGTGCCGAAAATGCCACACCCAGAGCCGAAGAACCGCCAAAATCGCAAGTGTTACCGCCTATTTTATTTGTTTAATAATTTATAATTTTGAAATCATAACTTTAGTTTGCATTTTATTTAAATTTAATAATTTCAATCAGTCAGTAGCATTTCAAACGGGCCCCATTCATTATTTTTTTTTTTACTACTAAATAATCGTTATTTGTATGTAATGTTTTTATTTGTATATTGTCCTGCCTTCGTTGTTTTCAAATAAAATATAGTAAAGGTGAAATCAATTTTTTATTATTTTATTTTATTTAGTATACAGCGTCGTACTATATTTTAAATACGCAAAGAACCGCACGACTTGAGAGCGGTTATTTTGATTGATAAAAGATTCTCATGCTAGTTTTTTTTTTTTTAATTTATTTTAGTAAAATAATAGATAAATAAATAAATAAAAAATAAGTAAATTTAACAACCCATTATTTTGGCGTACAGTAAAAAGTGTTTCATTAGGATGGGCAATGTTTCTAATTCATTTGCTCCCTACTATATTCACTAGTAGATATAGATTAGCAAAGTTTAATAATGCCTAATGCTGTGAAACCTCCATTTCTGTACCTACACAATTATTATTTTCTTCCTCCCATGGTGAAGAAAATTAATATTTTCGCTGCATCAACCTTATTTCAATAAATTTGGGAACCTCTACGAACACAACCCGATTATCTACATACATACAAGCTGTTTAAAGCGATCGGTGATGGATCTAAAGAAGCGCATCGCAGAGAACCAAGAATAAGGGTAGGGTTCGTGTCGTCTGGACACGGGCGCCGATCTGGCGATAACAAGTGACAAACGCGTTGCACCCAACTATCCCCTGTTATATGAATACAAAATACTATTCGTCTCTGTCGGTTCGGACACGGCGACCTCGGCGGGCCCCGCTTGCGTGTCCCCCTGATAGACATGCACGCGCGCGTCCGAGAGGATGAGAAATATGAAATAATATAACAATATCTCGAAGCGAGATCGTCTTGTCGGAGGACGAACGCGAACTGCGTTCCTTAAGAGGCTCGCCTCTCGGCAGAATGTTCGTCATCGCGCCGAAAGAGAGCCGCGTATTCCTTCGCTGACAGAAGGAACACGTGCGAAGACCGGCGTACTAATAATGGGCTCCTTCGGGTCTTCTTCTGTTGCGTGTTCAGGGGCGTGGTGGAGAAAACACGTATAAGGGTGTGTAAAAAATGCATATAAAGGTATTGTGTATGTAAACAATGAGACCAGTTTATTTTTGTATTATGTGAAGAAATGGTACGTACGCTAAGTATTCTCAAACATAATGATTTCCAAGAGAATCGGGGAGGCTGAAAGGTGTAGAAAAACAATTTTCAATTCATATTCAGACTCTTTTTTTTTCATATTTTAAGGTAAATGTGTAAAGGAAAGTCATAATGTATCATTAAGCAGTGTTTTGTAAATACCAGTTACAAAACTCCTTTGAATTTGGGAGTTCATCCCAAAAAAATAAAGAAAAATGATTATAACTACCCTGAAAAAAACGAAATGTTGAGTCAACAAATTCTTAGTTGATCCAATAGCTTTTCAGTAACATTATTTGTTCTACCGCTATGTACAGGGTGAGCCAAATTCGATACTTTTAATAGGAAACTTATATTTCTGAAGGAATTAGACAAATCTGACCTATGCTTCTGGAGCTCGATTTTAAAAAGAAATCGATTGCTGAAGTCCATATTTTTATATCTTCCGTAATATAAGAGATACAGAGCGTTTTCGTAAAATATGCAATTTTCAAAAGCCCTTGTAACTTTTTAACTTGTGAAAATGCTTGATTTATATAAGAAATTTATTAGGACACTTTTTGACGTAGAATTCAATGCTCTAATTTGTTTTTTTTGAGATATTATCTAAGACTTGTGTTTTTTATATGGAACACCCTATATATTTTTACACTATTCAAAAGCAGATAAAATTGCCTTTAATATGATATAACACACTTGATATTTTATTTAAAGAATTTTCAAGATATTTGATTTTTGTTTTGCAATTTAACAGTATTTCAAGGTGGCTCTGGCTTGTAACTAAGCAATACGCGTATTTGTTTTATATTGTCAAAATATTTTGAAATGTCAAGTTGAATGAATGTTACTGGTGGTTTTATTGTTCAAGATTCAAAAATGTATGAAAACTATGAAAAAAACGACATGTTAAAGTGTTTATAGAAGCAGGTGAAAATGCGGAAGCCTGCATGTAATATTTACTATGACGATATCCTGAAGACAACAACCATTCAGAGACATGTTCACTAGTTAAAGAAAAATTTAATAAATTTTTGGATCCTTTCAAAAACCGAGACCTAAAAATTATGTGGCTCAAATAGAGACAAAGAATTAGAGGAAATTGCCGTTTTGGAGGAAACTGTAATATACCCAACACATTCCACTCCGAGATGGCACAAACAATAGGTTTAGCAAAACATCGGCAAGGTGCATTTTACAAAAAAAATATAGAATGAAACCTATCGGACAGGAAAGTGCATTACCTTTTTGCCGCGGATTTGGAGCGTCGTATGGCATTTTGTCAATGGTTTTTGGGAAAATTTGAAGAAAAACAAAATTTTGCTCTAAAACTGTGTATGGACGGATGAATGTAACGTAAGCAGTGCGGGAATTTTTAACAGATATAAAATTCTTATACTGGTCGCGTGAAAATCCCATGTTACTTTGAAATGAGAAACCAAGGGACGATATAGTTCAATGTGTGGGTAGAATTTTCCGTGCCAGGATAATTGGACCCTACATATATAACGAAATCTTAACTCCGAAAGCTATTTCCATATTTTAAAACAATTCATTGAACCTCTCATAGATGAAATACCTTTAACCAATTGAAATTCGTTCTTTCAGCATACGAGGAGCATCCCCTCACAATGCTGCTCGGATTAATAGTTTTTAAACCAAACATTCGGTCACAATTGGATTGGAAATCAGGGACCAATACATTGGCCGGCAAGGTCACCAGATCTAACCCCATTGAATTTTTTCTGTGGGGAAAATTAAAAATCTTGCGTTTACAGCATTCCCCAATTCAAGACAGGAATTAGGGGCTGCAGTTTGGCAAGCGTTCGACTCTCTATCTATGCTTGAGTTGGGAACTCAGTTCAGAATGTAAGGAAACGGTGTCGATTATGTTTACACAACGAATGGCGGACAATTCAACCACTTACTACAATTCATAATGCTTACGTATTTTTTTTGTATAGAGGGGTATATCTGTAAATATTTCGTTCAAAAATGTCTATAAGAATTTTAGAAACCAGCTGATTTTAATTTTAGCCATGATAAATTAAAAAAAAAAGTCGAATACACTACAAAATAAACCACTTAGGGTGGAATTTCTATACATATCTGTAGCGTCTAAAAGATTATTGCAAGACGTAAACATGTATTAAGGATGCTTACAGAGTATAATATAATAGACCTTATAAGTGCTACAAATACGCACAGAATCCTCACTTAATTCTTACAACTATAGTATCAATAATACTATTATGGTTTTCCTTAGTTTGTTGGACTTGTTATTTCTAACATTTAAATATTAAAACCACTTTTTTTCTGCTTTGTAGAAATCTTTTTATTTGCTTATTTACGAGCATCACGGCCAAACAAAAAATAAAGAAATAAAAAAACAAATACGCGCAATTGCTTAGTTACAGCCAGAGCCATCTTGAAAATACTGTTAAATTGCAAACAAAAATCAAATATCTTGAAAATCCTTATAATAAAATATCAAGTGTGTTATAATCATATTAAAGGCAATTTTATGTGCTTTTGAATAGCTGAAAAAATATAATATAGGTGTTCCATATAAAAAAGCACAAGTCTTGATAATATCTCAAAAAAAAACGAATTAAAAAACAAATAGAATTGCTACGTCAAAAAATGCCCTAATAAAGTTCTTATATACATCAAGCATTCAAAAATTCAAAAGTTACAAGGGTTTTTAAAAATTGCATATTTACGAAAACGCTCTGTCACTTATATTACGGAAGATTAAAAATACGAGTTCACCCATCGTTTCTTTTTAAAAATCGAGCTCCACAAAGCATAATCAGATTTTTTCTAATTCTTAGAAAATAATTTCTATAAAAGTGCGAATTTGGCACCTGTACTGTATTTGGAGGATAAACATCGCATAGTAATTATGATAACATTTAATACAATGTTGTTAACGGTATTGCATTTGTAAATTTCGGTAGCGATGCTATTAAATTGTGTGTAACAATCTTAGCCAGCAGATTCCAAGCTGTACGGTTTTTGGGCAAAATCTTTTCCCATTAAACGCCGACGCGCCCCAAGGTTCTGTTTAGGACCCGTTGTTGCACCGAACATATTAGTTTTTTTTTTCTTTATATAACAACATTGAAAAATGCTGAACCTACGCATTTTGCGTTGACTTTAAAACTCCTTTTCTTTCTATATTAAGTGGCTTTCTTCCAAAATTTACGGATATCGTGTTTTATCTAAAACGGTTGTTTGATTCAAAGGGCTCTCTAAGATATATTATGAAGGTGGAAGCAAATCACAATAAAACTACTTTTCGTATGGGCAGTTTTACAAGAACTTTCTACTTCATACGAGCATCTATTGTTTCTTTGAAGGTCATAATCTACCCGAATGGTTTTTATCAAATATGCCTGATATTAGTACCTACAGTAAAAATTATTTAGCAAATTATATAGTCACATAGGGCCGTTTGCACCGTTCGTGATTAAGTTGTAATTAAATTTTGATTTCCCTTGCACCGATTGCTTAACTAACAATTAAATCCTTAATTCGATATGTTTAATCAGTAGCTAAGTTACGAAGCAGCACTCATAATTTAAAGTTGATATAAGCGTAGTTTTTATATTTACAATCAGTGCAATGTGGTTTATAGGCGATTATAGTTATTTTGGATTATGTTTTATACGGCTTGGTTCAGCTTGATTATAAACCAATACCTGTGATTGTAAAATTGAAATAGCTACCTACTTAATCAAATTGGGACAAAATTTGACAGAGACAGTGATGCGCAAGGAGTGTATAGTTTGCAGGCTTTTACAATATTGTTAGGAAGCCCAAGGTAAATCAAAAATTAACTTCCAAATAAAAATAATTCATACCTAATTTTTCAGCTACTGTGCAGAAACTAACAATGAATGTGTTGAGGGTATATGAAGAACAGATATGGACGATTTGGTTGCTCATA
>RXPK01004528.1:0-35863 GCA_004143645.1 Protaetia brevitarsis
CCTTTCAAAAAGAAAACCAACGATCTATATTTAGATAACCGAAATAGAGGTTGCTTCAGAATACAGATTATGTATCAAATCTAACTAACTTGTTTTAAACACACATCAACTTCAAAATACTAAATTCTAAATAAGTATTTAAATAAGTAGCCTTTCAAAAATAAAAACCAAAGATCTATATTTATATAGTCACCCTCAATCATAATTTTTTTAGGAAATCTTGCCTGCCGTAGTTTTTTTTTTTTAATAGAAATACATGCATAAGTGACGAAGGACGCACTAACATGGTGATTCATTGCCCTAGTATGCTAAAAATTCCACGTAATAACTGGTTTATATATACGCAAATATGTAAATTAACTTTTAAATTCTTATTTACTGGAGTGTAATTAAAAAACAAATGCTAACAGTCTCACTAAATGTCCGACATCCTCATTTCAAAGTGTTTACAGCTTCTTTATATATCCTGAATGGTTAACGGGCCTGCTGTAGTAGGTATATATTTGTGTAGGAGAAATTCACCTGTAACATTTAATTATAATGTGTGTGTATATATGTATCTATCCTGCTTTTAATAGCAGCGCGACGTATGAGGAAAAGGAAAAAGAAAAGTAGGTTTCCCATTGTTTGTTATAAACTTTAAATCTTTTTGTTTGGATAAATTTCTTTTTCAATTTTGTAATATAACATTAAAACTTAATTACTAATTAAATAAAAAAAAACATTTTCCAATTCAAAAAGATATAAATTTACTAAATATCTTTTTTGACAACTGTTTCACTAATTAGATCATTAGGAACATAGTAAATTTAATTATTACAAGGAATTGTACCAAATTTTTATATATTTACATAAGGTAGTGAATTTCAAATAAAGTTAGAAAGTAAATTATGTAAATCAATAAATCATACCTGTAGCTGGACTATAATAAAATCTAAAGTTAAATAATTATTCAAAATATGATAATGATATAAGATAATTGAAAAGAAAGCAATACAAATTACTAATTTTATATGTTGAAACTTACAAAATACGCTTTTTTAATGTGGATATTAATTTAATTAATATTTGTCGTATTATTTTCCAAAATATTAATTAATTAAATTGTAAAAATTATAACACTGCGTAGGCTTTCACGGCCGGTATAACTATAACTACACTTTCTTGCGGTTTCGCCTGTGTAAACTTTCGTCGACGTTTCGCTGTTCATACTGCAGTTCTTCAGGATAACACTGTAAAAATTTATATATAAATTTATTTTTTTTTTTTTGAATAAACTCTTGGGTTGTGGCACTCTAATTACTTATTTATTAAAAATCCTTATTTACTTCTGGCGTTTTCGAGGATTTTTTTATTTTCAATATCTAGTTTTGTTTAATTATTCATTTTTCGTCCATTAATTTACAATTGCGTAAAATGTCCTTATTAGACAAATTTCTCAAAAATAAATTTTAAAAACTGGCAAACACATTAAAAGTACGCTAGCGCCTTGGGGAATGCCCCAATTAGAAATACAATACAATACTCAAGAGTTTTATTTAAAAAAAAAATAAAAAATTACAACTTGACTGGCCAAGAAAACCCAAATATGAAATTTTAATTGCTTGTGTCCTCTGTGAAGATTATGATAGAAATTCTTTTTTTTTTTATTTTTATTTTTAAATGAATATTTTATTGTATTTAAAAAAAAAATATTAATCAAATTAATTTTATTTATTTAATTTATGAAAATTCCATAATAACTTCAAAATAAAACTTGAAGTTATTATGGAATTTTCATTATTTTTGTATTTTTTTTTTAAATAATAGTTAAACTACAATATTAATGAATTAATAAAATATATTTTATTTTTAGTTTTGAATGAAAAAAAAAAAACATTAAATTAAGAAAGTGAATACCAAGATTATAATATTAATTAATTAATAAATTTTGATTATATAATTTTAATTAATTTTAATACTCATGTCTACTTGCTTTCTTTTTTATTTATTTCTTCCATTTAAAAATGTTTATTACTATCATTATTCACTAATTAATTACATTATTGATCTATTAATCAAATAATTTAATTAAAAATAGTTTTTCATGATCTAATAAAAAAATAAAAATATTTGGAATAAAGAAAATAAAACATTAACATAAGCACATGTATAAAACAAATTATGAACAACCGTATACAGAAATTTAAATGAACGATTTGCAAAGAAAACTTTAGACCAAAATTATTTTTTTTTAAATTTTTCTATTACAACCCATAATATGATTCTAAAGGAAATACCAGAAAGAAGTTTTTGTTTCAGTGAGTGCTCATCCTTTCATGTTTTTGTGCTATGAATACTTAAACATTCATGGTTAATTTTTGAAATTTCAAAATGAAAAAACAGCAACTTCCTAACAATTTTTAATTCTATATTTTAGAAAATATAACTAACTCAATTTTCATCAAACTTCTTCATTCACATTTTCATAAAAATACAAAAAAAATAGTTAATCCATTTCTAGGATAAAGCCAAGAATGAATCCGAACGCCTTTCAGCCACCACAACTCTGACAGTCAACATCAAAGACGACGATGATCAGAACCGTTCATTCATCTACAAAGGATGCATGCTGCTAGATGGGGCTTGCATCAATCCAGAATATTCAGCATCCGTAAGTCAAATCACCCCTTTAATTTACAATTTTTATTTAACACCTTTTCAAAAAATAGGTATCCAGCGGAGTCCTACATGGTGTCTTAAACATATCCCCGGAAAAAATACAAGCCGTAGACATGGATACCATCAACTCCCCGATAAGATACACCTTCGTTAGTGGCATTCCAGATTCTTACAAGGAATACTTTAGGATAGACCCGGATACCGGCGCTGTACATCAAGTGAAAGCTGTTGATACCTCGACAACGAAATTATTTAGCATTATCATTAAAGTGAATTTTGAAAAAAATAATCCTTTTATTCGAAATTTTGAAACGTTTAATTATAGGCGCAAGAAATATCTGAAGCTAAGCGATCAACCACGGCTAAATTAGCTGTTACAGTGAAACCAGTCGATGCAAATCCCCCTGAGATAGTTGCTTCCTCCACAGAAGGATTTGTGAATGAGAATTCCCAAGTTGGAACCAATGTGCTGGATGCCAGAGGTGATCCGCTTTTAATAACTGTCGAGGATAAAGATTTTGTATGTCTTCTACGATGTAATGTAGATCTACTTTGTTAAAATAATTTTTAATAGGGAGTAGATGATCCAAAACCTGCGTATACTTTCGAATTGACAACACCATTCTTCTCCATCGATAAATTTGGCCATCTCATCGTGAATGAAAATAACCTAGACAGAGATCCACCGAATCCAGGCAAATTCCACTTCCAAATCGTAGCTAGGGAAAAAACTGGAACCGCTGCCAGTGCCCCAATCTCTTTAACAGTTAATTTAAAAGACGTCAATGATAATCCGCCCGTTTTACCCATTATACAACCGATCCTAGTACCAGCGGGCGATGCTAAACGGAAAATTACCAGAGTGCAAGCTACGGACAATGACGAAGGAGACAACGCTAAGATCACTTATTCGATTTACCACGTTTCTAATAATGGGAACAATAAGTTCGTAATCAACCCGAAGACTGGTGATATTGAGACTGTGGGAAAGTTGAATGCCGGTGAGCAGTACAGTCTAACGGTGCAAGCTACCGATACTGGAGGTTTGTATACCCAAGCGATTGTTGAGGTTACCATCAGTCCAGGGCCGAATACGCAAAGTCCAGTTTTTGAGCAGTCAGTTTACGATATAGAAGTCAGCGAGGGTGCCACTATTAACTCGACAGTAGCTACTGTTATGGTAAATATATACAGAGTGTTTAGTTTATCTCAAAAGCCGTTTGGGCAGAGGAATTTTTAGATGTCGACTAAGATAAAAAAAATAATATATATGTTGCAATGATATCTCTTATTAAAAATTAATCATCGGATTAATCATTTTCAAATAATATATTTGTATTTCTATTGTACACTTTTATACAATACCAATATAATTTATTTTATTATTTGTATAATAAAAAATTAAATTAAATATTTAAAAATTCCATATTAAACCGTATCCTAAATTGTAAAATGTGACACTTGCAAGTTTCCTACCAAAGGATAAAGAAAAATTGGTATAATCCTCAATGAAATTATCAAAAATTATCAGCTTATTAGTTTCGGGTAAACAACTATCTTCAGGGCTATGTTAAATTCTTTAGCCGAAACTAGAAAGCCGATAATTTTTTACAATTTGTTTGAGTATTATCCCAATTGTTGTTTATCATTACATTTTAACTCAATTTAAACATAAACTATGCATTTTCTATCAAAGTTTCAAATTCAAAATATTAAATATTTCAATAAAGGTATTCTTTTAATAACGAAATTTATTCACAGTATCCCCAATTAAGATGTGAGGAAGATTTATATACATGAAAATAGCGCATAGCTCAAACTTACATCAAATTAAAGGTTATAAAAAGACGATTCCAAAAGTAGTAAAATATACAAGGAGTTCCATTTAAAATTTTCCAGAAAAATTACATTTTGCGTTTTGGAACATCCTGTATAGATAAATCAAAATATCGCTACACCGGCTAGGGGAATCAAAGTAAAAGAAAAAAAATTAATTAGGATTTGAAAAAATAATTTTAAAAAATGACAAAATAAGTCGTTAAAATTGGCTTTTCTCCAAATAAAACAGCAAATAGCTAAAAAAAACTGACGATCAAAATCATTTAGCACCTTACACAGGGTATTTCATATTCGTTTTCCAAAATCTATTAATATATGGGGGTTAGGGGGATAAGTTGTTTCTTTATAGAAATCTATTTAAATATTTAATAAAATATTGGGCGTTCCATTTAAAAAAAAGAAGAACTGCAACTTTTATGTGTAGCTGGAAAGTGGAATATCCTATACACCGCAAAATATTTTTAAGATTCATGCTGTCAGATACGTTGTTTGATAATTATTATTAATTTTTTGGAAAAAAAACTTAGTTTATGAGCAATCTTCCATCTACAGACGGTTGAGATACCCTGTATACTGTAGACAGATTGCACAAAAACAGAAAAAGATCCAAAACCCCACAACAAAATCCAAATCCCTAGAAAAAAAAAGAAATTTGAAAATCTATCGAAAACTTCCATTTAACCCAGTTAAACATTTTTTATGAACCTAATAAAATAATTTGAGAAACGATATATCAAAAATCAATCAAATAAATTAAATTAAATAACCAGTGGACTCACATTTAAAGTTCAAAAAAAAAAAAAAAAATGTGAAAATGCAGGAATGCACCAAATTATAATTTTGTTTAAATTTCCTTATAATCTTGTTCTTCTTGGCTAGAGGGTTTATTATATTAAAATGAAAATCCTGAAGTATAGTGGCCTAATTTTTTAATTTAATTTAAATCTAATTGTACAAATTAAAAAAAAGAAGAACATGAACTGAGTTATAATAAAAACTCAAGCTTTTGGAAAAATATGAATTAATTATCGAAACGTTAAGGATAAACGTAATTAAATTTAAATTAAATTTAAAAATTAGGCCACTATACTCAGGATTTTCGTTTTAATATAAACTTTTCATATTTGTTAAATTATTATTTAATTCTCATTAACACAAAAATTTAATCAAAATGTCTATTGTAAACTACATAATTTGTTAATTCATTTTTCTTTAAATTTTGTGAACCATTTTCATTCAGTGGTATGTATTTAAAAAAAAAAAAAAATTGTTGATAATGAGTAAGAAGAATGAGTTCTTTTAAGTTTCAAATCTTCTTTCTAACGTCTATCATATTAATAAAATACGATTTTGGAAAAAAAATACTTTCTTTTTTATAATATCACAAATACTTCCGCCACAGCAAGAAAGAAAACTGTATGTTTAAATTATACATAATTTATACTTCTGTTTCATATGGTTCAAAATATTTTTTATTCGCGTAAATAACATAGCAATATATATAAGAATAATATAATAAAAATAAAATTAAAATTCAAAAATCACAAAACAGTTTTGGATATGTAACCTGTCGATGAATGAAATGTAGACAAAAGAATCTTTAATAATATCAAAATATACAGGATGGTCCGTTAAAAAAATAATTTTATTATATCATCTTTTTTGATATAAAATATATTATATATGGGAATGTTTTTCTAAAGATGCACGCAATAACATTTCACTATTACATCGCATTAAAATAAAAAAATGCTTTTGATGACTTTGTTAAAAATATATACTTGTATATTTTGTATGAACACCATTTTATATTGTAGGCAGTCGACCCTGAAGATGATCCAGTCTCTTACTCGATCGTCTCTGGCAATGATCTACGCCAATTCGCTATCGGCTCAAAATCCGGCATCATCACAGTGATCCGTAAACTAGATCGGGAAGATTTAACAAAATATCGCCTGGTAAAAACCCCTTCAAGATTATTTTTTCCCAACTTCTCCCCTAACTAATAACCATTACAGATCATCAAAGCCGAAGATAACGGAAAATTGGCAGTACAGCAACGGTTAACGTAAAAGTAACTGATATCAACGACAAAAACCCGGAATTCGTTGGGGATCCTTATAATTTCACCGTCAAAGAAGGCCTGAACAAAACTTACGTGGGGAAAGTCCACGCTACCGACGCGGATGAAGGCGTCAACGCTTCTAGTAACTTATATGATACCTTCGGATTTGCCTTTCCACGTCGATAATGAAACTGGGGAGATCACTACGAAAACAGCTTTGGATTACGAGAAGCAAAAGGTGAAAATTTTGCAATGAAAAGAATCGTTTTACCAAGTTTATTTGATTTATTTAGGCATATCAGTTCGTGGTTACTGCGAAAGATGGCGCTTCAGATCCCAGAATCGCAACAGCCACCGTCACTGTAAATGTTTTGGATATCGAAGATGAAGTGCCCACTTTCACGAGGGAAGAATATGAGGCTAGCGTTCCGGAAAACGTGCCGGATTACTTCGTCACGGATGTTATGGTGAGAAAAGTCATGTTTTTTCCTTCGTTTTGTGTTAAAGTGGTATGTTATACATCTTAAAGGCTATCGATCCTGATACGATCAAAAAGATCACCTACGTTATCCATCAAGGTCCGACGGACTTGTTCAGAATTGACGAGAACAGTGGCGCCATCTATACGACTCGTGGGCTGGATTATGAGAAAGATAGCGAACACACCTTAGTAATTGGGACTTTGGAGAATATGTCAGACACCATGGGGAGTACAACGAAAGTTATAGTGAAAGTTGAGGTAAATAATTGTTGAGTTTTAATTTATTTCTACTTGACTACATTGTAATATATTAAAACGCTAGTTTTTTAAGGTTAAAAACAAGTTTTTCAATGAATTCTTTAAGTCTTATTAAAAATTCCTTTTCATGCTGTTTGGTTATTTTTTTTTTATATAAAGTTTTTTTTAATGGTCGATAACACCTAAAACTTATATAAAAAATAGTTTGAAATTGTCATATATTCAGGATTATTGACCCATATGCAGCTCAAGTGCGTAAAACACATTTCACTAATGATTGACCTCTTTGAATATGAATTTTGATGCTATTCGTTTATTTTTTTTTAACAAAAGAAAAGAGGTGATAATATAGGGAATTTTGCAGTGGTTGGTAACGTCTAAAAGTTATATAAAAATGACCTGAAATTGTCATAGTCACGATTATTGACCCGATGTTAACTCCAAGTGCCTATAAGCACATTCGGTGGCCATGAAATGCTCGCCTTTCGGCTCGCACTTCAAACTGAGCACTCATTCGAGAAATTTTTCACACACCAGATTTTTTACAATATTTTTAGTATAAATAACATATTTTCTTAACAATAAAATATTAATATGTTCCGGTTTATTGTCATGAATTCTACATACTTATGTGCTGTCAAACATAGCTGTCAAATATGTATATTACAAAGTTTGACAGTTTAGTTACTATACTTTTCAAATGTCACCATACATCTGGTTCCTTCACTAACTACCAATCTCACTTTACACTTCATGTACTCGAAAGCGTGCGTCAAGTAGCATTTATGCACTAGTGTGTAAAGTGAGATGGGTACTTAGTGAAGGAACCAGATATATGGTGACATTTGAAAAGTATAGTAACTAAACTGTCAAACTTTGTAATATACATATTTGACAGCTATGTTTGACAGTTTAGTTACTATACTTTTCAAATGTCACCATACATCTGGTTCCTTCACTAAGTACCAATCTCACTTTACGCACTAGTGCATAAAATGCTACTTCACGCATTCTTTCGAGTATATGAAGTTGCCTATTATGCAATAATGAGTAAAAAAATTATAAATGCACTCGCTTGACTACAACAAAAAAATATACCAAACCTTATTGCTACTCTAACTGTAAAAGCTTCTAATAGCATTAATATAAGCCCTGTATAGGATCGCAACGATATTCCTCCCGTTTTCACGAAGATACCCCCACCGATCATGTTAGAAGATGATACGCCTATCGGCACTTCGGTGTATGACCTTGAAGCAACCGACTCTGATGGTACAGCTCCCGGAAATAAAGTAAGTATGACAGTCAGTTTCTTCGATTAATTACGTTTTGTCTTCTTCTGGTGGATGAAATTTCAATGTAGAACGATGTTTGCCCTTCTATGTACTTGTAACTGAAGGAGTTCCATAAGGATCTGCTTTAAACCCAATTTTGTCTTTAATTTCTCAAAGTGTTGATGATTTCATTTAAGTTGCGTGGCACCGACCTAATCCATATTGTAACTGTAGGAGTACGACAAGGATCTATTTTAGGACCAATGATATTTAGAATATTTATTGAAACATTATTTTTTTACTGACGATACATACTGTATCACTCATGATTGAAATCGAACCAATCAACACATTCATAGGAGTGCCACAAGATCCATTTTAGACGCAATTTTATTAAAAACATTATTAATTTTATTAAATTTTCTTCTGACGATAAGTACTGCCCCACTTGTAACTAGCGCCGGAAAATCCATATTGTCATGGGTGTGCCACAAAGACCTGTTTTAGGTCCAATTCTATGTAGCATAGCAAAATATTATTAATTTTATCAAATTTTATTAACGAAATTATGTCACTTGTAACTGACCTTGAACATTCATACGAGTACCATGATGGTATGTTAAAATGCTGGTGTTACAGTGATGTATGTTGTAGAACGAGTGATTTAAATGTGCGAGTATTACAACAGTCACTGTAACACGTATTTCTATACTATTTATTTATTATTTAAAGTGGAATTTCTGATCAATGCTTGTGTCATGCGCAATTCCATGAAAAGCCTATATAAAGAAATGTCAAATGTAATATGTCAAACCACCTACTGACTTCGCATAAAATATCACCACAAACCAGCAAAACAATTACAAAACACAACACTACTTGTATATGCTAGATAGAAAAAAATCTGTTTTAGGGCCTATGCTATTTAACGATTTTATTAAAAATAGTATTAATTTTAAACTAAAATATAAGTTAAAAACGTTTTTGCTTGAAAATGCCCAATTGAGCAATGGCGCGCAATATACTTGAATAATATATGCAGCTCTTCTACTTTTGTTGCAGTTAAATTTTCTTTTACTTCCACTTGTCAACGTCAAATTAGATTGTAAATTCTCTATTGGGCAGTTAACTGTAAAACAAAATTATGTAAAAATACCAGTAGATTCTTTTGGGTCCACTTTTATGTGGAATTTTATTAGAAAACGATACTCCGTTACTTGGCAGTAGTGCATGTTGTAATTAGAGGAGTGCCACCAGGACCTATTTGGAATCCAATTCATCAGTTTTACGAACGATATAATTTTTTATGTTTTTATAAGCTAAGAATACTATAACGCTTGTCACTGACACTGACGTAGTGCATGTTAAAGATAATTGAAAAAAAAAATGTAATAGAAAAATATAGTTTAAACTTCCAATAAATAATACATTTTAATCTACCTGTGATTACATTTTTTTTTTTGTTTACAGGTACGATATGAAATTATAGGGAGAGGTAAAGCGACCAAATATTTCCAAATCAATCCAGATACAGGCAAACTGAAAGTCACTAACGATCTCAAAAAAGAAGTAGACAGCGATTATCAGGTATCAAAAAAAAAAATTAAATACTGGTAATAATGTTTAATGGAATTTTAATGTTCGTTACTTCCATCACACTATTGACAACATACGGCTTAATAATAATTATTTATTCCCATTTCTATTACGCGTTCGTACATACATGAGATCGACCGTGCGCGCCTACGACTTAGGCGAGCCTCAGTTGTCCTCCCGTCATCAACACTGGACGTCTACATTCAGCACGTGGCCACGGTCGCGCCGGAAGTCGGGCTGCGATTCGCGACAACTCCTACAGTGTCCAGGTGCCGAGAACGCAACCATAAGCACGCTGATCAAAGACTTTGACGATAGTTAAACAGCAGGCACACGACGTAAACATCCCGTTGCGTTGTCAAATTACTTCTGGGAACGCTGAAGGTATGGTTAATGTAGCGTTTAAATTGAAATTCTTTCTGAGAAAGTTTAGGGTTATGTAAAATTCGTTTAAAGTATTTGAACAATACATTTAAATTATTTTAAAATATAGCGATTACATCGTATGCATTGTTTTATATTTTCATTGTATGCTATTCGTGTAGGCGACTTTATTACTCAATATTACTGGATTTGAAGTTGTATTTTCTATACCGCATACTCCATTCAATTTACTTTACTATATGATAATAAATCGTCCTTCAATATTGTTTAGAACGTTGACACTGTTTTCATTCACGCATATATCACATATTTACCGATGCAACCTTGCTATCTTTAATAAATATCTACCTTATTTAAAATAATACCTGTAATGATAAATGGTCCGGCATAGTAATTATGTTCATTTTTTTTTCTATTTCCAACTCCTTAAAGGCAAGTTCGTAGTGAACGTGACGGAAGAACGAAACTGCGCTTTGTACCTGAACGACACTGTAGATTTCGAAGAAGTGGAATCGTATAAAATCGAAGTGGATCTCATATCCCTGCAGGGCTTCTTGAATAAGGAGTTCAGCCGCACGCAAGTTTCGATAAACGTGGTGGATATCAACGATAACAAACCGTTCTTCATCAGATCGAATAACGCGGGAGATAAATTCTACGCTGCTATTCCGAACACAACTCCCTTATCAACGAGTGTCGTACAGATCAAGGTATTTATAATGTTTTTCTTTTGGTTTTCCTCTTTTGTCAAATGTCCCCCTCTTTCATTTATTGAGAGTTTTATTAAAAACAGATATCACTGTGTTATTAAAGACAACGAAACATCATCTTTGAAACATATTTTGTATGGCGTTCCTCAAGGCTCCGCCGTAGGGCCTATTCTTTTCATTATCTATGTTAACGACATCAGTGATTTTGTAAATGTTAAACACGTAGCATATGCCGATGAGACTACCGTTTTAATAAGTCATAAGAAAATAGAACAACTTGATGATCTATCGGAGGAAGCTCTTAAGCAAGCTGAATCTTATTTTGCAAGTATTAATTTGTGCCTCAACAGATATGGCGGGAGAGATATTGCTTTTACAAAAGAGAGCAATCAGAATAATTTCAAACATCAACAATAGAGATTCTTGCGAACCTTTTTTCAAACAATTTCGATTTTTAACGATTACTAATCAATATATTTTACAATGTCTTTTTACAAATTTTACACATAACTGCCACCCCGTAGTTTCAACCCTTAATCGGAGATAAAAATCATAGGAAGGGGCGTTAATTGATACGTCTTTGAAAAGTGATTGTTGTTAGCAACCTTTTGGCGCCTTTTTTTTAAATCGTATCACTTTTTTCCAAGTTCGAAAAATTCCAAGTTTGCGAACGTTCCTCTAGTTATTAAACCACGCACCTCGTTCGAGATTTTGTTGTTTTGCCTTCTTTCAGCATTCATTCGTCTCAGCAGTATCCCTTTTATCAAAACTATACCACAGTATGTAATGTCATAACAACGTGATACCGTAGAGTGGGGCAAATTCGATCGCATGGGGTAAATCGATCAAATCCTGATTTACGGCAATTCTTAGTCTGGCATCTATGGAAAGGATAAGAAAGTTTTGCAACACAGTCATTTAATAAACTTTGTTTATAACATAGATGACTAACTGGCTTTTTAAGTATTGCATTAAAGTTTCCTGTGTTAAAAAAATTCCCATGGAATGACAACGAGTAATATTTCATACAGACGGAAACAAACTACTACTGGGGAATCCCACTAGGACTAAGCGAATTTTCGAAAAGGGATAAGGTGAAAAGAATCAATTGTCATTCATTCTTGACCGTTTCTTTTTTTTTACTTTATGAAAGTGTTGGAATAACAAGAGAGTAAGGGAAAATTAACACCTCATGGGGTAATACGATCAGTTTGAAAAGTAAAAGAACAAAGAACATACTCATAGATCAACGTAGAAATATGACATACTCATGTTTCTACGTTGGTTTTATTGAAAATTGTGGTGAGAAACTATATAAAAAAAAGTACGGCCTGGCGGGAGACAACAATATAACCCCAAATACCTCCAAGCGCTACAGGACAGTAAATAGAGCACTTCATCCATTATGAAAGCATCAGAAATAATGGGTGCCATATTCATTACCCTGTAATTGGCGAAAGCTGTTGGGGATGCGAAGGCATGAATTATTATATTATTTATTTATTATTACTTCAGAATACTTTAAAGAACCGGTATTTCTAAGGAAGAGAAAAGATGACTTTTGTATTCTCCAAGTTGACGAAATTTAGGAAATTTCCAAAAACCAAATTATCCAGCTGGTCATAGAAGGGGAAGCTACGTTTTTGAATTGAGAGAGAAGCGCGTTGAATGAAATTTAGTTTTAGTTTATTGAATTATTATAGTTTATGTCATTATTTATCTGTTTACCATTTCTACAATACATATTTTCTGTTATTTCCGTAAGTTTCCTTTTTTTTAATTCAATTTTGTTATTGGATTCACCTCGTGTAGCTTTCAAATCGGTTTTATTAAGAAAACAGATGGTGATTGAATTGTCCCCTATTATGGGCAAAACCGATCACGTGATGTATTGAAAAAAATAGTGTTTAATACATGATGGTATGTGTAGCTAAAAGATGTATGATTATATATAATTTTTTTCGATCAATAATAATAATTGCAGCTCAGAAATAGTACATAAAACTGATCGGAATTGCCCCACTTCACGGTATAGTTTTGACCAAAGGGGAAATAATTTAACACACACGGCACCCTCTTCAATTAAGATGTTAAATAGTTTTGAGAAATAGTGGAATACATTTGACAAAAGGAAAATAGTTTTTAAAATAATTTAAATACATTTTCCAGGCCGACATTACAGACAGTGCGCAAATACGGAAATCAAATACATTTTAAAAGGAAATCGCAGCGAGAATTATTTCTCGATCGACCCGACTTCCGGCGTGATTAAGACCAAAAGGAGCGTGGAGGAAGTGGACAACGCAGAACCGTTCCGCTTTACCGTTACGGCCAGGGACAATCCGAACGCCACCGCCGATTATAATTCTGTCGAAGCGCCGCTAATAGTCAATCTGATCGGACGAGTTAATCGACTGATCCTGGCGATTGGGGACGCTAAACCGGACGAAGTAGCCTCAAAAGTGGACACGGTCACCCAGGTGATACAGGAACAATCCGGGTTGATTATTGGCGTGGAGAAATTGAACGTGAGAGAATTCGTAGGGGAAAATGGCACGTTAGAAATAGATCCCGCCGGAACTGATATCTGGTTCTACGCTATAGATCCGGAAACGGACACCATATTGCCCGTTAATCACAGTTTGGTGCAAAAGTAAGTGACCATGTATTTGGTTCTCATTACATGTCTTTTTTTTATTTACACTTTATTTATTTATGAAAAGCTCTACCTGAAGGTACTACATGAAGCTACCTAAGTATTGCATGAATGACGTAACAACTGCAATGTTCCTATCTTATGATCCGCATTAACAAATAAATCAGTCGACTGTCAGTTTTTATTATATTTACCATGTAATAAAATCCAATTTTTTATTTACAGATTAATATTAGATAAATCTGCAATGGCCAACATTACTTTCGACGTCTCAGGACAAATAAAACAAACCGCCTTCAATATACACGAACCCCTAGTGACACCTAAGATCAAGACTGCCTCCATAGCGACCTTGAACGGAGAAGTATTTCCTTACGCCCTAATTATCATAGCTTGTATAATATTCGTCCTTGGCATAGTAGGGATTATATATATTTGTGTTTCGTGGTCCAGGTAAGAATTTTTTTCCATTTATTTTTAATTAAAACTAACCAAAATTCCCCTATTATTCAAGGTATAAATCCTTCAAAGATCAGATGCAGCGACAATATGTCGTACCAGCTAGTCCAGCTCGTTACGATTCGGTTTACGTGGAGCCTAACCTTAAAGAGTACGAAACCCAAGTCCTCCAGATGTGTGTTCCTGTCGACGATCAAGACGACTATAACGACTTACACTTAGACTTTAGCAATAAGAATCATACTTTTAGCCTAGAGAATGTTAGTTACATAACGAAGGACAACAACATAACTAAATACGGTAAGTGCTTATGTGATTTTGGTTCAATTTACATAAAATCTCCTCTATTTAAGGCCAACAGAGTCCTGTTAGCAGCGAGTCCGCCACTACAGCTCGGGCTTCCAGCGTGGGAGAGCACATACTGTCCAATAATATGAGTCATCACCCCCTAGGTCGTGATCACATGTACCAGAGGTAAAAACTCGATTAACGTATTAATAGACTTCGTAACAAAAAAAAAAAACCTTTTTCTAGATCTTCCGATGACGAAGAAATGAACGCCAGTCCTACAAACGAAAACGTAATGTTTAGAGAAAAGAAAGACTATTCCCACATGGGTTTCACTTACGGTGACCATTCTCCTGTCGAAACAACGACAGAATTGTAAATAGTGCGCGCTAACTGAAGAAGCTTTCAGCATAAATTAATATTACAGAATATCTAGCGCATAAGAGTATGTGCGCTATAGTGAAGGTTTTTATTTTATTTACCTATAAGATTCGACAAAATTGTAATGTAATTTATTGTATATACTGTATTTTTTTATATATATGACGATAATTTATAAACAGATTTCCTTAAAATAAATTTTATTTTAATAATTAAACTACAAATTTGTTTTATTCATTATTACATCACCATCAAAGAGTATTTTCGCCATCTATTGACTTACATCTGGTAGTAAAATATTTCGTTCTGTCAATCTTATCCCTCGACGCCATCTGTTGGTCGCGTACGGTACTAAAAGGTACCATCTTCTCATCGCTAGAGGGCCTCATAAAGTTTCTAGCATCAACGCCACCTATCGGCAGAATATGCTACTAAAGAGTTTCGCCAAACCACCGCAAGAAGGCTCACTAAAAAAAAAACCCCTAACGCCATCTGTCGGTCGCATACGACACTAAAGTTTCATTTAGCTACCGCCAGAGGGCGCCACTAAATGTTTGTTTGAACTAACGCCCTCTGTCGGTCATATGTGCTACTAAACAGTTTGGTTTTGTTACCTCTAGAGGGCTCTGCCAAAAAATGTTTTTCTTATCACCGCCAGAGGGTGCTATTGTCTGTATCAGCGCCATCAATCTGTCGGCTGCATAAGGTACTAAATAGGTTCGTTTTGACACCACTAGAGGGCTCTTTACTTCGTTGCGGTAGCGCCCTCTGTTGTTCGCACCTATGTACTATTACTAAAACGTTTCTTTTTACCGCCGCTAGAGGGCGCCACCAATTATCGTGATAGCGCCATCAATCAACTGCACCCTGTACTAAAATGTTTCCTTTTTTTCGAGGGCTTTTCGGTTTTTACGGTAGCGCCCTCTGTAGCTCGCACATGGTACTAAAATGTTTCTTTTACCGCCACTAGAGAGCGTCACCACTTACTGCGACAGCGCCATCAATCGGCTGCACATTGTACTAAAATATTTCCTTTTTAACGCCGCTAGAGGGCTCTTAATTTTTTGCGGTAGCGCCCTCTGTAGCTCGCACATGGTACTAAAATGTTTCTTTTTACCGCCGCTAGAGAGCGTCATTAGTTACATCAATCACCCGCACATTTCCTTTTTTGCCACTAGAGGACTCTGCGCGGGCGACATCTGTCGGCTACATATGGTACTAAAAAGCTCTACTTTTTTTTATATAACAGCGCCCCTATCAATCACACATTGGTACTACAATATTTCTTTTTATCGCCGCTAGAGGGCACTACCAGTTTTTGCGTCAGGCTCATCAATCGACCATACATCCGAAAATGTTGAAACAAAATGAATTTTATCGTGACTCCACTAAGGCTTTCTAGCAGTGGCGGCATCTATCAGTTATATATGCTATTGAATAGTTTGATTTTAGCACCACCAGAGGGTTCTACTATCTTTTCTAGTAGCGCCCTCTCTCGGTCGCACGCGACATTACATGTTTCCTTTTGTCGCCACTAGGGGACACCACCATTTATTGCGACAGTGACATCAATCGACGACACATTATACTAAGACTGTTGGTTTTGTCACCGCAAGAGGGCTCTATAATTTTTAGAGCTAGCGCCATCTCTTGGTGACAGGTGGTAGTACATTATCGCCGCTAGATGGCGCTAATTTTCATCAGTGGATTTAGCACATCGAAGAATAGCACAAGAGAATAAAAAATCAATAAAAGTATATGTACAAAATATTATATATTTACAGAAGTATATACATTCGACGTATAACCTTGTTTTTTTTTCACGTGATACATTCTTAAGTACAAAAGAGGTAATCTAATAAATGCTGCAACTCAGGAAGGGGAACTTGGCTTCCGATCTTTCTTTCGGCTGTCAACGAAGAGCACGCGGGGTTCAAAATGCGAAAGAACCCGAAATTGATCGAAGAAGGTCCAACCCTTCTCTTAATTGGCGAAATGCTCTAATATCACACCTTTGAAATATAATCATTAGCGTTGTGAATTCAACTCACTCTGAATAAAAATTAATTCCTACAAGAGTCCAAGACGCATAAATATTGAACATTGTTAAATATTAGATATTCTAATCTAATAAATAAGTCTATTTCGCGCATGTGCATTAGCAATAAACGCACCATTTTATTCATTTAACACCGAAATCTTCTTGAAACGCTATTTTCATATATATGTTTGAAGTGATTTGAATTCACAGCCCCAATTTACATGTATAAAATGGAAAAATAGTGCGAAATATCTTCATAGAAAAAGAAGAAAGGGTATGACACTTAACAAAGTTACAGATATTTTACAATACACTACATAAATTTATCTTTTTTTTTTTAGAGTTCTTGTATAATATAATATAGCCCGTGCTTCGAAAAATTGTAACAATACAACTATTTCCCATACTTAGATGCGATAGTGTATAGAGAATTTAACAATTGCAGTGCCCTATTATCCTGATCTTCATCTTTCAAATGTGGATCGACGTAAACTGGGAATGGAGAAGAGCCTTTCACGTATTTATCCTGTTCTGCCACTCTCGAAGATTCGAACAGACTCGCAGTGTCGCTACTAGAAAAACCAGATGCCACGCTAGCACGATTCTCCAAATGGGTGATATTAGACCCGCATTCACTGATTAGCAATAGTATCAACCTCCTAGTCAAAGGGTTCTGTTCGATCTCTTTCATTTTTAATAAGAATTCCTCTTGCGTCGTATTCAACTTACTCAAAATCCTTTTCAATTTATTACCACCCTCATCTTTGGTGGAATTTATTATATCCACGAGGATTTTATGCACTTCCGTGGAGTTCATCTCCGTCTTAGGTAAGTCACTTATGCCATAATTAATCTGTGGGGAGATTTCAACCGATTCGCTGGACCCACTCTCTCTAGAATCAACTGGGGCATCGATAGAAATGTTTAGATTCTCATTTATCGCTTGAGGATTAGTGTAGAGTTTATCATGCCATAATTTAGTCGCATTAACCGAAGAGGTCCAATGATCCGACGGTAAATTTTGCGGCGTCGTGTTTGCTTCTTTCCCGAAATGCTTCTCCTTGATGTAATTATAAACTGCGACGCGAACTGATGACTGTCAGCACTCTGCAGATGTTCCCCCTCCGGAATTATAGAATTATGTTCGTACGCATTGGAATTATTGGGCGCCAAGATATACCCCCAAGTAGGGACTGGTGCTATGGTAGTCGTGGATAGACGAGGGAGGTGTGGTTTAATGTCAGCGTCTGAATAATTCAATAATTCGTCATCGTCACTGCCAGAGGTGCCACTGCTATCAGTGGGCGCTGGTTCTGTTGGCCTGGCTTCCTCTAAAACTTTCTTAAACGTGTCTGGATCGTCCAAGTATGATGATAAAGCTTTGGTGAAGACCTGCGCCAATTGTCGTACCCTAGGAGTAACAGATGTCTTGCTATGTTGTCCTTCCAAATCTTCGGTATTCTCTTCCGGAGCTTCAGTGGTAGTAGCGCCCTCTTTTTCACCTTTAAATAAATCGTGATATCCGCTTACAGTCATTTTAGTTAATAATTGTTTCACAGCTTCAGCCTCGTCAATAGGTGCTGGGTTTTCTTTTCCATTTTCCGGGTGAACTCCATCTAAAGCGTTAGAGAAATACACAGCTAACGTATGTAAAGTTTGAGGTCCAACAGAAGGGGGTACAACCAATCCTGAACGAGCAGAGACATTTTCCGTATCATTGCCCTTATCGTTGATGATATCCTTCAAAGTCTGCAACATATTCTTCAGATGCTCGGTAATTTTCCCATCGTCAGAAGGATATGGCGTCGCTAACGTCGGCACAACGGTATTGCTATCGCCGCCATCTAGCGAGAACGGTCTAGCTGAAGATATGCTATAATCTGGTACAGGTGCTCCAGTTATCGCCTGCCCATTCTTCGGAAGATATTCATATGGCTTCGTTTCAGTTTCTTTGGGTGGTAGTTCAAAAGGTTTCGGTCGCAAAGCGAATGTCTTCAGGATGTCTTCAGAAATCTGTGACACCCCAGCCGACGTTTTCCTGATTTGAGGAACACGATTTGGTTCTAGCACCTCTTTGTTAGTCAATTTTAGCAAATCTGCGCTATTCTCGCTTAAAGCAAATGGGGAGGGCGTTGCACTGTTCGGTAGATAAGTATGCGATTTGGTTTGCGTGATTCCCCCATTATAATTTTCAGTCGTCGATGTTTGTGTCGGCAGATAAGTGTTAGCGTTTGAAAATCCACTTTGAGACTGTTTAGTCACGTAAAAACCGTTGCTCGGTTTCTCAGATGCGTTATCAGAATCTTGCCCATATTTCACATTGATCCTAAAAATTGTAGAATCGCTAACTGCTTTTGTTGGAGGTGAATTAGTTTTCGAATCGATATTATCTTGAAGATTGTTGACTTTCAGTTTTATAGAGTTAGTTTCCGTCGTAGGCACTGAAGTGTCATCAATTACTATTTTTTGCTTCCCCACAACGATTTGATCCTGAGGTAATTCTGTATAAACTATATCGTCACCGCATGCATCGCCGTAGCTTGATTCAGTTGTTTCAAATGCAGATTTCAAAGTATTTTGAGTTGGAATATTCGCATTTGGAGGGGTAATGTCTGAAATGGTGTTTGCCTTGTTAATATTATCGATATTTCTAGAAGATATTGACAAGTTTTCAAGATTTCCATCACTATATACTGAAGGTGATTCAAAATTGGTGCTATTAATGTTTGTAGATAATACTTTCGGTCTTTCATATTCATTTTTATCACTGTTAAGATTTGGCGGTAAACTTTGTTTTTTTATTTCACTTGCTGTAACTGCATCTCCTGTCGTAATTGTTTCAAATTGATTATTATTCCTATTTGTAAGAAATGCGTCAAAGAATCCCTTTCGGTTTGTATTTGTCGTAGTTTCATAATTACTTCGAGCATGATTGCTATCATAACCACTCTGCTTGGTACTAATTTCCAGTACATTCGGAGAAATCCCTAAATTATTTCCATTACTTTGTACACCCGATTCTGTTCCGTATTTAGCACTGGTAGCATATACAACTGGTGGATAGTAACTATCCTTAGTGGTAGTTTCATATCTTTGATTCGAATATCCATCTGTAATGTCAAATCCACCGTTTCGACTTGTTTCATATTTACTAGTTGTCGGTGTGTGTACTATATCGTCTAATCCAGAAAACGTATTTATCCTCTCCGTGATGAAATACCCCACTCTATTTTGGTCAATCTATTGGAATTGGAGTCGTTAGTTGAGATTTATTTATGGTTACATCATGTGTACTGCCACCAAAATCCCCACCCCATTTAGCTCAATTCTACTGGAATTCGGAGTCGTGTATTGAGTTTCATGTATGGTTACATCAAGTGTATTTCCACCGAAATCCCCACTCCTATTCGGTTCAATCCCACTGGAATTCGGAGTCGTGTATTCAGATTCATGTCTGGTTACATCATGTGTATTTCCACGATATGCCCGCACTCCTATTCGGTTCAAGCCTATTGGAATTCGGAGTCGTGTATTCAGATTTCATGTACGGTCACATCACCTGTCCTTCCCACCGAAATCCCCTCTCAAATTCTGATTCCCGCATTGAAGAGAAGAACATAACCATTAGATTCCGCCTCAACAAATGATTTGTGGTCTCGCAGTTGTGGTATAATCTGCTTAGATGTAAACGGAGGTACGGTCGGAGAATACTTAAACGATTCCGTGGTTCCCCTATTATAATCACGAGTAGTTCCGCTTGAGAAACTACTAACTTGGATGTTATAAGCAGATTTCGGTGTCGATACAACAAAAGGTTTTCCATCATTTAGTGGAATTCTGTTAGTGGAATACGTTTGAGGAGGTATGGTCTGCGATCCTTTAGTGCTGTAATACTTCGGCTGTGTTATTTCAGTGTAGGTCTCCTTGTGATTCGCATATTTATGAGTCGTAGGTTTATCTGATGGTTCTATCGTATTATGTTTGTTATTCTTATAAAACGACGCTGTTTCTTCAGGGATTTGCGCTTCGTCACTATTGCCGTAATCGTTATCTTCAGTTAATTCGTTGGGAACGTTTAGATTATCGTAATTTCCTTTGAATTTCCTTCCACCCCTATCACCATTATCCACCTTCTTCGGCACATCGACATTTTGCACTACACCTTCGTCGTTAACACGGTTATTCAAATCACTTCTCCTATTGCTGTTATTATCATTTTGGTACTGAGGTTTATTTCGCCTAGAAGATGACGAATTTCGATGCTGTGATGGTGTTTTGGCGGTGGCTGTATCTTTGCGTTTCCACGATCCTTCGCGCAGTAAATCGGCACTTTCCGAGTAGAAACTCGGCGAATTGGTACAATTAACTTTGACCCACCATTCGCAGATGAGGTCTGATTGTTGGAATATTGTTCCGTTGGGGCATAAGAAGGAGATCTTTGCGCCACCATTTACAAATGTGGAATACCTATGGTGTATAGGAATAATGTTTGAATGTTATTTAAACAAAAATACCATATTAATACCTGGCAACTAGTCTCTAAATCGGCGTAGTATCCAGACTCGACTTTTCTGCAACTGAAGCTGGTTTTGGGTATCCTGGCGTATACTGGGAAATCTATTCCAGGTTTTCCCTGTACACCTACAAGCAATATTTGAAAAGTACATGATAAATATATATAATAAATAACACAAGCTTGCGATCAAAAACATTTTTTTTAAGTAACAAGTGATCTTTATAGCTTGTTGGATGGTTAATCCAGGAAAAAATAATAGATAAAAAAATCTATCGGCTTTTCTTTTTACAAAAATCATTTTCTTATTGGTTCTTATGAATTTTTTTTTTAAATTAATAAAGCAATTTAGAGGCATTGAAATAAACTTTGCTTAATCTAGGTATCTTGTTTTGTGCCTTAATATACACAGTCTAATCGTGATAGTTGAAGATTATACTTCTGCACTCTGCCTCAACAACTCGGCTCACTTTACAGAAAACTGCCATAATTGCCAAACAAAATTAAACATATAGATTGGAGACTCTACTGAATACTGGATTAGAAAAGCTTGGCTAACCTGATAAACGGTTCAACAAAGAGTCAACAAAGGAAAACCATGTTCCATGAAGACGATCCCAAAAAACTCTCTCTGGTAAAGTATGTTAATAATAAGAGTATTTTGAATAAGTATCCACTCTTCATATTGATTTGAAAGTTTTGATGTAAATAGATTATATACATTTAGCTGTATTTATAGCTCTACCCAAAACTGGTGATTAGTTTAAATACTTCTGTATCAAATTTTCCCATTTGTTAAAGGCAAAGGCAGAAGAAGGTATTTTTGTGATACATGAAGACGAATGTTCAATGAGTAATTTCAAATCAGAATGTTTGTTTATGAGAGAACAGTATGTAATGCTTTAAAAAATATAAACTAAGTCTTTTGGGAATAACAAAAAATATCGTAACAGCATCAACATTTTTGAAGAGATTCTTAAGAAAATGTGCCGTACTATTGCCGGACTAGGACCTTCTTACACCGTCGATGATTGAAAAGTTTTCATGAAATGGGGTGAAATTGATAAATTCGGCCTTTTGCCTTTTTAGAAAATAGTCACACATTTCTAGACGAAAAAAGTATAATGTGAACCAAGCTTAATAGTTGTGCCAAAAAAAGTTCGTGCGTTGTTGGTCATCTCGTAAATATAAATTACTTGTGAACGAGTAATAACACATGGATTTGCCAAGACGTGGGAAATCTTGGCAAATCCATGTGTTTATGTATGCCAATGTATGCAACTAATTATGAATAAAACTTCAAAAATAAGATTACCATTGCCTCTATATATAAGAGCGTGGTCAGCTTGCTAAAGTGTATTATCATAAAGGTCTGATTCCATTTGTTACAGTTATAGTTGATTATCAAACACATTGTTAAAGATAATTACGATGTATCCAGAATGGCCTTTTTTGTGTTAATATATTGCCACAGCAACTCACAATGATGTCAAACACTGTTTGTGCAAGTGCTTCTTCAGCACCATTTTGTGGAGATGCAGGTGTACCCAGGTATTGGTTATTTATTAAACTTGTTAATATTGTCAAGACGTTCACACAAAAAAAGACTATTCTGGATACGTCGTAATTACTTTTAACAATATGTGTTTGATAATAACTAATTATAACTGTAACAAATAAAACCAGACACTTTATGATAATACACCTTAGCGGGCTGACCACGCCAGAGGCAGTGATAATTTAATTTTTGAAGTTTTATTGATTATAAATAATCATACATTTGCAAACATAAACACATGGATTTGCCAAGACGTTTAAAAGTCATTTATCTTTACGAGATGACCAACAACGCACGATCTTTTTTTGGCATAAGCTTTGTACGTATCACTTTACTTTTTTGTATTTTAATATAACAAACGATTTCTAATTGGAACACAATGCAATTCCAAAAAATGGAAAGGCAAATAGTCTTCTGTAGTAAGGATTTCGATATCTCTTCTCATTCCTGAAATATCGCAAAAAAAATGTGTTTTTAGGGAAAGTTTGAGCCCCTTTTACACCCCTTAAAACCAAATATGGGACGCTAAAAAAAGACGCGTCAAATATTTTTCGGTGTTCTACATTCCTATCAAATTTTATCGAAGAGATCAACTTTGGGTGAGTTAACGAGTAGTTACTAGTACTCTTTGAAAAAAAAGAAACTAATAATAGCTATTTTCATATTAGTATAAGGCCGAACGAATTAATTTCACATCATTTGAGTCACAGTACCATATTTTTTTTGTAGGCCCTGTACAATTTACCTTGGTAATACACATATTCACCACCGTTGGAATCCTGTTGCGTTGCTAAGGCATATACTATCTGTAAAAGCAATTATGTAACCATGTAATTATATAGAAATTTTAAGAGATTAAAATACTTACAGTCGCTCTTCTGTAGTAGATTGCATAAAAGATTATAGCTATACCTGCAAGATTTTAACAAACATTAGTAGGAATTTTTTGCGTCACCACGTAAATTATTATTCTAAAATAACATACCTAATTTATAGATGTGATACCGTTCCATGTTAGTTTAGGGATTCTGAAAGAATAGATACAGATATCAGTGTGCTGAAAGTGTAAAAGTAATTATAAATCAAGACTGTATGTACGATCTTATCCCACTGACAGTGTAGCAAATCTACTGAGGGGTAATTCCTGAATAGTAAAAAGGAAAGACCCCAATTGGAACGGACGCTAATTGTTCTGAATGGTAAAAATACCGAACAACCAAGAAGTTAGAATTAAAAAAAATGTTCAAACAATGAAACCTTGTTGTACGTTAACCGTGAATCATTCTCATTTTCTTATATTCCTAAATGCACTCCTGCAGATTCTCGAGATAATAGCAAAACAACGTTTGTTGAAACTATAAATTTGCAATTATTTATTTAATGATAGTTCCAGTAAAATATGACATAAGTTGTGGCTCTTTTCTAAAAAAAAAAAAGTACAAATAAGGATGCTAAACAAGAAACTCTTGCCAATCTTGTTTTATGTAAAGCTGCGACCTTCAAATTTGCGCATTGCAAAAATAAATACACGTATTTTCTCTTATGTTTATATTTGAATTACAAGAATTATGTAACGTTTTAATCGTGACTTAACAGAGAGATGACCAAATTGGTTATTTTTAATAAGTACGTCGCAGGTAGCAGGTAGTAGCAAGTTGCCCATTTTAATTTTATTTTTAACAAAGTAAAAAACTATGTGTGCAAAAAATAAATAAATAAAGGTTTTTGGCCATGAATATGAATCATCGCGGAAAATAGAGCATTGATACACTGAATGAAGTAGTTTTAATACTAAAATAATAATAATAAAGGATGTTTAATGTCTGCGAAATTGCACACTTCATACAAACAATATTGCACAACTGATATGTTTTTAAGGAAGCGAATATGTAACACAATCTTCAGATCATTCAATTTAAGATGAGAAAAATTGTTAAATATATTTCCCTTTTGCACTCTATTAGCAACATTAGGCGTGAAACAAGTAATTTCAACATATCTCCAACGATTTTTCCAAAGTTTACAGAGCGTATACATTCGACCAATACATACATACATATCAGAGTTCATTGTTTTTTAAAGCATTTGGATCTATTGTAATGTAATCTTAGCTAATAATAGAAACAAAAGCGGTGAACAGCATTCTGACCAGAGGAAGTTGTGCATAAGGATTTGAAGCGGTTATGCAAAGATTTTTAGGATCTTTCGAATCGGGGGGGAATTTAGTGAAAGTAAACGGGAAAAATTGAACAATCGTCTCATATTAACGAGCATTTCGTGACACGGGCGTTATGTGGAGGAAAGGTGAAGTCGGTATATAGGGTCAAGTTCAAGACCTTTTGCGCGCGAAATGAAAGGGGAGAATGTTTTTCTAACAGTCGATTTTAAATTGTGCCGGAAATTCTTTGATAAATGTCAAAAAGATAAAATTGCACCACACGTTTAGAGGAATTTAGGACAATATATTTTTGAATGACAAATTAAGCAAGTTGCTTTTTGATGTGGATATGCAGGCATTTCAATTGTAACTAGCAACTTCAGATAACTGTTTACGTGTACTGTGATTTATATAAACTTACGAAACCTGTATTGACAGCTTTTGACAATTGACGGGCCTGATGATTTAAAATCATTCCTGGAGGCGCCTTAAAATTTGGATAGGAAAGATGGGTCTTGTGATTACTCATTCAAAAGGTCTTTTAATAATAATAATGTGCTGCTAATTTTGTGGGCAAAGCTAAGTAAAGATTACACTAAAAAATACAGGTACAACAGACAAGGAATACATAATGTTGGATACACTAAGCTGTCAAAGTAAAAGAAAAAGAAAAAAGTTTAAGCCAGAGAATTGCGCTGCCCGATAGATAAAATAAATAGTAATTTAAATCCAAATTTTACGAACAATGAAACATTATGTTAACGTTATATTACTTATATTTGTGTCTTTAAGTGTAATGTCAAATTAAGAATTCCCTCATCAAACTTAATATTTTATTTGACACATCATTTTATATAAAAACGGAAAGGTTTGACGTTATTGCCTGATGATGGTTGTAAAACCGAAACATGTTGCAATAAATACTTGAATAAACAGGATTGGAAATCGATCTGATTTAATATACAGGGTGTATCCGATATAGAGGTAAATATAATAATATGTAGCAGCTGTAATCATTTACGATCAAAAAGTCTTAATGCACAGGGGGTCTATCTGTAAGCATTAACGAGAAAAAAAATATTTGTAAATGCCGTGGGCTAGAGGCCGCACCTGTGCCCAACCTAAATGCTGTCCCGAGTATACCCCACTACCACTATCATTCAGCCATTACGCTGTTAGTTTTGTGTGGATCAGCGCTTGGAGTGCAAGCCACTTCGAACATTTTATTTAAATTCTTCCCGTCTCGAAAAAACGATCCTTTTCAGGACCATCATGATTTCATATAAAGAAAATCTAAGCTTGATGCATCGGCAAAGCGCAGGAATGTATAGATTCATTTCGCGCGACATCATAGTAAAAGGCGTGTTTGCAAATTTTCTGTAACTAAATTTATTTCTGTGTAATTCGATTCAATTCATTTTGCGTTATTTGATTAAATAAATCCAAAAGAAATAACTCAGAATCATGTGGTACCGTTTATTAACAACTAACTCTCGATTCGACAAAGCGAAAGAAAAATATTTACTTTTTTTGTAACTACTGAAGTCGCATATCCGGTGTAACTCAAACGTCTTATCAGGATATTAAAAATAATGCTTTGTAGACTTACGTAGAATGCTCTTAACAAATAAGGAATGTTATTATATAAAAGAAGAAATTTAAATGCTCAGTTTTGCTATTTTTACAAGGGCTTTTATTTATTCAGAATAACCTTAAATGAATTTACGGCATGCCATTAAGACTAATATTAAATGAGTGCAATGTATTTATACATAATACCACGTTTAGCGGGTGCTTAACATGATGTTTCCTTGCATCAGGCCCGGACTAAAGCATTTTTGCTCTAAATTTTACTTTTTTTTTAATGATGAAATCCGGTTTCGGCGGGTTTGTGCTTTATATGTCTTGTAGTTAACACCCAAGCAAAATTTACTTTTTTATTTGATACATCCTGTATACACCAATCCTCTTGAGAATTTTACATATTAATTTTTAATGTCGTATTTTCTCCAATTTTTTTACTTCTGTTTTCAGCTTTAGACACTTATCTTGCACGGTATTAGTCCACGTTTGCATTGTTTAGTGGAAGGTTCTTTAGCGAAGTTTACTTTTAGTTTAATCGTGAATTCACAATAAATTAATTAATATGGTCTATTCTATCCAAGAACGTGTGGAATTAATGACTTTATATTATGAGAATGGGAGGTGTGCAAGATCTACAGCTCGCTTGTTCAACAAAATGATGCCGGCCAAAATGTGCGACATAAGTATGTACGTACTGGAATTAATCTAGAAATTTTGAGGAAAGGGACTCTATACATAACAAAAAACTAAACTTTCATCGGGTTGTCAATGAAGGAGATATCAACGTCGAAGTATTAGGTCAGGTCGTAATGCTTGTAAATGTGACGTCGATACAACAGGTATCTCAAGCAGCAGGAGTAAGCCGTTCATTAGTTTGTAGAATCCTCAGGAACTTCAAACTTCATCCCTTTAAAATTATGACGATTTTGACAGGAGATTGGAAGGCTTGAACCCAGGCTTCATAATAATCGAAACTTACTGTATAATATCTGTTTTTCGGACATCTTTTTCATTGATTGGTGAAGTAAATAGTCACAACTGCAGATATAAGAACGACACCAACCCCCATTTGACACGAGAAACACATACCTACACAGCGGGCAGAGAACTTTAATGTATAGATTGGTATCATTGGCGACCATCTCTTAGGACCCCTATTCATCGACGAGACCTTAAATGGTCAAATGTATTTGAACATGCTGGACGATACAAACAATCCTTTGATCGGAGAAAAAGTGGAGCAAGATCCCTATTTGTTTGAGAATGAGATAGTATTTCAGCAAGATGGAGTGTCTCCATATTACGCTGCTGGAATACGACAATTTCTGGATCATCACTAGAGTGGTCAGACGTATCTGCTTACATGGGCCGCACTCGCCTCGCGCTATGCGGAACGTTTAGCCATATTAGTATCTCTAGGGCAGTAAAATCACTCCCTTCGATTCGTGTGTCTAGTATTTAGTATCAGTGTTAGTCGAGTCTTGATGCGAAATAGTACCATTCTCTGTTAACGTTTTATGCATTGTAAATGTAATACAATGTCGGGCGTAGAAAATCCCAGAGAACGACCGTTGCTTTATAATGTAGAAAAGTATATTGGTGGATTCCAGGATTTACATTATGCTGGCAAAATAGTTTGTACAGTAGTGTACGATAAACAGTTACTCTGGCTAGCACAAATCGAACTACACACTCTCGAAACTGTATTGTATGTGTCAAACGTTAATGTCACATATATGAAACTTAGTACTAACTTGGCGCGCAGATGAAAGTTGACTACTCTATCATTACTTTTGCAATCGTTGGATTGGCCGAAGATAGAATCCAAAATTTTTCATTCTAATCGTATTTTATTACGAAGGTTGCAAATTGTGCACTTTTTTTTACTGGTAAACGACTTTTTAATACATGTTGCCGTAAAGAGAATTAAAATACCTTTCGGATAAATGGTCACAAGACTCATCCAAAATTTAAGGGTGAACGCTAATGCGCCTACAGGAATAATTTTAAATCGTCAAGCTAGTCATTAAAAGTGGTCCCTCTTAATATGACAATTGATAGCTTTCGGAATTTTATATAAATGACAGAAGGTAAAAAGTTATTTGAAGTGGCTTGATTCAATTAAAATGCCGTGTATACGCGAGTAGCATATCTTGTACACTGAAATACAAAATTCATGTCTCCTGAACATCTCTTTGTGAGCGAATAATACATTTAATTTAAACGTAAACATAACTGAGGCAGCACTCCACGAAAACTTGAGCGTTTAATGAAACAAGGGCCACATTTTAAACAAACAGACACATTATTTTAAAAAAAAAATACAAAAAATAATACCTACTAAGGGAGACACGAGTTTTGAATTTGACTGTACATAAGCATTGCTTAATCGACAGTATCTTTTTATATAACCGAAGTAATTAAGTTAATCGTTCTTTAAACATTGAATTATGTAACAATGTTTGGATATGGGAAAAGTTATACATAACATAAACAAATTAGTTCGTTATACATTCAGATCAATAAATATCGCCTTATAAAAACGATTTTTTATTCGGATTATCTCAATATATTTATATGAAGGAGAACGTGTGTAAGTAAATAAATTTATCATTGTTTTAATCTATTTCTATTTACACAGCCATCCAGACAAAAGGAAAAGTTACTAGCATCATTATGAAGATTTATTTAACGTGAGAAATGGTAATCATCACTAATTAGCAAAATCACACATAGACACAATTTAATTTACTAGAAAAAATCATCGAAACATCAAATGTATTTAGGTATGTCATGTCATGTATGTACATATATAAAATTAAGCCTGTCCACAAAGATGCAAATTGGAGAAATAGAAAGTGCAACCATTAATCGAAAGCATCTTAGAATGAAGAAGTTATGACACAGCAATAAAAGTAGGATATATTAGCGAAGGTGTCATGAATTTCCTCATAAAATCAAATTTTAATATGAAGAGATTTAACTAACGCTAAATAATTTAGAGCATAATAACTGTAATCATCCAACGTAACTGTTTGTTCCTGGCAACTATTAATTTTAAGGTGCGTATATACTTGAAAGAATCCCAATGACACACTTATTGTCTTACTCATGCTATGATAATCAGCACTTTGAAGAGTTTTTTACACTCCTCCCATCACGATTGTTAAGTCGTCTTCGGTCATGTTTTACTCATCTTCTCCGATAAACTACTAACAAAACGCGCTTATATATACAAAGTCTTAAAACGTAAAGCGTGTTAAATGTGAAGGACGGTCTGGAATAACTTCGTACAACTACTTTGGCAATTGAATATTCGCATTAAAATGATTCTGTAGCTATTTTTATCTGTTATAAACAGTCCTATGTAAACATGTAAACATTGGTCGTAAATTATTTTAAAAAAGGTATTTTTAATGTTTAATATTAGAAATAAATATTACATGTAGCTAATATACAAAATAAGGAAGCATATTTACATTACTGTTTCTTTTATAAATAAAGGTTTGTGTCAAAATTGTTTTATGTAATGGGTATTTATTTTAAATATATACAGGGTGTATCAGATATAGAGGTAAATATAATAATACGTAGTAGCTGTAATCATATACAATCAAAAAGTCTTAATGCACAGGGGGTCTATCTGTAAGCATTAACGAGAAAAAAAATATTTTATAAATGGCGTGGGCTAGAGCCGCACCTGTGACCAACCTAAATGCTGTCCCGAGTATACCCCCACATACCACTATCATTCAGCCATTACCGCTGTTAGTTTTGTGTGGATCGCCGCTTGGAGTGCAAGCCACTTCGAACATTTTATTTAAATTCTTCCCATCTCGAAAAAACGATCCTTTTCAGGACCATCACGATTTCATATAAAGAAAAATCGAAGCTTAATGCATCGGCAAAAGCGCGCGAATATATCGATTCATTTTCGCGCGATATCATAGTAAAAAGGCGTGTTTGCAAATTTTCTGTATCTACATTTATTTCTGTGTAATTCGATTCAATTCATTTTGCGTTATATGATTAAATAAATCCAACAGAAATAACTCAGATTCATGTGATACCGTTTATTAACAACAAACTCTCGATTCGACAAAGCAAAAGAAAAATATTTACGTTTTTTGTAACTACTGAAGTCGCATATCCGGTGAAACTCGAACGTCTTATCAGGATATTAAAAATAATACTTTGTAGACTTACGTAGAACAAAAAAGAAATGTTTATTTTATAAAAAGAAGAAATTTAAAATGCCTCAGTTTTGTTATTTTTACAAGGGCCTCTATTTATTCAGAATGACGTGAAATGAACTTACGACATACCATTAAGAATAATACTAAATGAGTGCAATTGTATTTATACATAATACCACGTTTAGCGGGTACTTAACATGACCTTTCCTTGCATCAGGCCCGATTAAAGAATTTTTGGCTCTAAATTTTACTTTTTTTTATTCTTTAATGATGAAATCCGGTTTCGGTGGGTTTGTGCTTTATATGTCGTGTAGTTAACACCCAAGCAAAATTTACATTTTTATTTGATACACCCTGTATAAATCATCAAGCTACCTGTGATTTTTTTTGATAGAACAAGACTTGATAATTGTTGGAATAATTTCCCTTTGACAAGAAAAAGAAAAAATTATGGCGTTTCTTATTTTGAGCAACTTTAAGTCGCGTCTTAATTTTAAATGATGCACATAGTTCAGGTAGAAATTGCAACCAATAAACAAGTTGAAACATTGTTTGGTTCTGACATAAGTACCTAAAATTATCGTAAGAATTTCATACGCTTTTAAATGAACACCCGATATGTTTATGAACGCGTACACAAAAATTATTAGATTTGGTTAAGGAAGAGGGCAAAGATGACAAAGCGCCAATTGCAAATTACTTAATGGTCATGTTCCTTTCACAAGTTTGTAATCCATAAGCGATTGTGAGCTGCTATCCACGTGAACCTAACCTATTTGAATCATATAATCTTTCCTTTGGGTTCCAAACTACAATTTAAGTAATTAAGTAAATATATAACAAAATAAATAAGAAAATAAATAAATAATCACTGAGATGTAAGAAGGACAAGGTATTACATACAAAATTATTTGTTGACAGTTCTGGCGTTTAACTTTTATGTTGGTGAAATAATTGTCATGCCCTATTAAAAATAGGTCTAATTATTTCTGCTAATTATCATCAAATATCATTCCTTTTTAGTTTTATATTTTATTATCTGATACTAATATATATTTACTAATTCGAGGTTTTATTCAATTATAAAAAGTTTATATACTAAGCCAACATGAAAACTGATGGAAACTCCCGTTAGATTTATTTAAAATATTATTAATTATAAAAATTAAGTACGCGTTCTCCTACTTTTGGAACTTATTTTTAGGTTATGCAGCATTGAATTAGAGACACCCTAAAAGCCGTTTTACACCTAGCTATTTATTGCGCAATTTATTGGCTAATTTAAAATTTTACACGGATTAAATACGTGTTATACACGTAAAATTTTAAATTGGCCAATAAATTTCGTAATAAATAGCTAGGTGTAAAACGGCCTTAAAACGTGTTTTTAAGTGCGGTAACATTAGTAGGGGTTAATGCTTCTTTTTATATTCATGTAAAAGTCCAAATAATCCATTAGATTGAAAATAAATATGCGCAGAAATCTAGTTAAGTGTAAAAACAATTACCCCTTGATGTTAACAACGATAATAACCACGAAAAATAAATAAATAAACTCATAAACATACTATGGCTAATACAAACTAATTATTCTTAATATAATCATGCAGCACCTATTGTTCCTTTAAAACCAACTATTATCATCACCTCTTAAAAAATCGTTTAACTTTACAACCATGCGCTGAGAAGCATTTGCTTTAAAAATTCTCACATCCTCACTCACTTTCAATCTAAATCTCTTGTCTCTATACAGCGCATCCTTGAATGAAGAAACATCAGAACGTTCCCTCTGAATTAGGTGTTCATTTAATGTACACTAATTGCAACTATAGTGACCTTGATCGTTGATGATCGAGAAGATGTTCATGACTTCGTTTTTAAGATATTTCGTTTTCGCTTCGGTAATGTATGTACTATTACAGGTACATTGATTTGGAAATTGTTTTAACATTGCAAACAAAACATTTGACCTATGGCATCTGCTTTCACTTCGTTAGGGAATCTTATTATATATACGTGTAGGTACTTTATGCGTAATATTTTTTTATTAAAAGCACATCTATTTATTGTAATTATTGCATTGACTTATTCACAAACGCATCGGTATTATAAAGCGTGAGATATTGTGTTATTATGAAATGTTTGAAATAGGAAAAAAATTGTATATGTATACACATCAACAAATCTAACGGAGAAAGTTACATACACAAATGGTAAATGTCGTTATTTTTTACTACTATACGTTTACGATTAATCCTATTCAATGTATTAAATCACTGCGCATCGCTATTACCATAAAAGTATACTACCACAGTCGGTCAAGACAAATAAAATAGCTAATACAATGTCGTTACACTTTCGACTTAAATTTGCTTTGCAATTCAGAAGTTTAATGTTTAAAACGATTTTGGCTTACATATCATCGACGCGCGATTAAAGTTATTATATATTTATTTAATTATTATATAGGTGTCCCACCGAACTGGGACATTAGATTTTTTTTGAATTTCTAGTAGAAATTTGAAACTTGCAGTGTAGACATGGCCTACTGTGATCTATTTAAGGAAAATATTTTCAACTTTATAGCACTTTTTTATACCTGCCCACAAAAAAAAGCAATAGGACATTAGTGTATAGGAATTTTTTTGTTAGTTTTCGCCCCTCTATCTCGTGGTGCTATGCATTGTAGTTTTTTCTATGTCACCCTGTATATCTCGTTCATAGTCATACCTAAAAAAAATATTTCATTAACTCGTTTTATTTCATTATTTTGTAAAGATATATTGAAATCAACTTGCGTTGTATTTTGAATAGTATGGAAAATTAGATATTTTGTTTTATAACCACTTAAATATAGTTTGTTGTTAGTAAAACCATATTGTCATATCTTTCAAAGCCGCATTTAAATGATTTTCCATTTCTACGATAATAGCACTAGTATTATCAGCATACATAATTATTTTGTAAGTAACCAGAAAGTCAACGGTGTCATTTACAAAAATTAAGAAAAGTACAGGACCCAAAACAATATCTTGAGGCATTTCTCTTTCTCTCTCAAGATTTAAAATTATTGCAGCCCTCTGTTTTACGCCGAATATTTACCAGTTAGAGCCTATCACGCAAATACGACTCAAACCATTGTGCTACTACACCCCTACATCAGCAGCATGGAGCAAAAGAACTAATCTGGCCACCGCGAGAATTAACCTCTCGAAAGTGCAAAGATTAGCATGTGTATGCATAACGGGGGCTATGAGAACCTGCCCAACAGCAGCTATTGAAGTAGTATTGGATCTTGCCCCCCTCCACATTGGAGTAGAGGGCGTGGCGAAAAGAACCACACTAAGAATGGTCAAGAAAGGAATGATTAGGCATAGGCCTCAATCTCCTGACGGTGATCAAACCTGGGATATGCCCCGGGATGATATGTTAAAAAAATGCTTTGTGAAAGGATTCACCATAAAGCTAAGTAACGGGCGCGTGGGATCATAACACCATCTTGAACTTGAATAGAAATGCCATCAAATTGATATACTGATGGCTCCAAAACGGCAGAAGTAACTGGAATAGGAATATATGGGCCTAGAACTACATATTTCGAAAGCTTGGGAAAATACCCAAGTATATTTCAGGTGGAAATACACGCTATTGGAAGATTGTTCAGTTCATTATGGATAGGAACTATCGGAAGCAGGAGATTATCATCGTGTCTGATAGTCCAAGCAGCCATCAAGGCGCTGAACTCATATGAAATCAGCTCCAAGATGGTCTGGGAATGCTAGGGAAACTAAATGAGCTAGGCAAAAGAAATAAAGTAACCCTCCTGTGGGTTCCGGGTCACACAGGAGTGGAAGGAAACGAAATAACGGATAACCTCGCAAAAAAGGGGCTGGAATGCCTTTTGTAGGGCCTGAACCCTTTTGCGGGTTAAGTAGCAGTACAATACTGAAGAAACTAAAAAAAATGGAAATGGAGCAGAGAAAATCCAGTTACTGGGAAAATCTCCAGGGAATCAGGCAAAGTAAAATTCTTCTGGGAACTTATAACCAGAAGAGGTTTACAGAATGCATCAACCTGAGTAAGAACAATGTTCGCATATTAACAGGAATACTTTCAGGCCATTGTAGACTGAAAGGACACCTGAGTAAGCTTGGATTGGAAAAAGATCCTGAAGGCAGATTTTGTGGGGAACAGGATAAATTAATTTATTTATTAATTAAATTTGTTCGGTGCAATCCAATTCATATTTAATTCGTAATTAAATTTAATCTTTGATTACTTAATTAAAATGTTAATCACAGACGGTGCAAACGGCCGTTAGAATAGTACGTTATTGTCTTACTTATAACCTTACTCATATGAAAAGTTACTTTATACATGAAATGAACATAATAATCTTGATGAAAGTAATTAGTTTCTTGTGTGATATATTATTTATAAATATCATTTCCCTCTTGTGAATCACATATCGAAGCACCTATCATTAATGTTATGTTTATAACATATTGTAGGCAGTCACCTACATACCTACAACATAACATCAAATCTCTCTAACAACAACGCAATCTCTAAACGTTCACTAAAGCTTAAGCGCTAATTTAAACCTATTAAAGAGAGCGATCTACGCAATAGCTGTTACGGACGACCGTATACCCCGTCGTCAAACTGCCGAAGCAATCACGCTCTGAAGAAATTATATGTATGCATGAATGCGATGAAAAAACAATGCATCAAACATTATCTCACTATCAACGTCAGAAT